>JARBER010156962.1:0-10632 GCA_030265075.1 Balanus glandula
GCCCAGCCCGAACGGGAGGTCAGTGGCAGGAGGGGGCAGGGGGGGGGGCTGTGGCAGGCGGTAGGCCGGAGGGGTAGGGGGGCTGTGGCAGGCAGTAGGCAGGGTAGGGAGGGGGGCTGTGGCAGGCGGTAGGCCGGAGGGGTAGGGGGGCTGTGGCAGGCAGTAGGCAGGGTAGGGAGGGGGACTGTGGCAGGTGGTAAGCAGGGGCTGTAGTTGTAGCTCAACAGCCCGAGCGGCGGCGCGACTGGCTGATAGGAGTGGACTGATAGCATGATCGCATAATGGCAGTGACGGCATGATGATATGTACAGGCTAGGGTTTAACTCGTGCTGTTCATGACGTCACCATCAGTATAACTTACACCTGGTAAAAAGCGATCCATATTTTTACTGGACTTAACCGTGAACAGTGTAACCCGTTAATCACGCTGCAGCTGTTCGGTAGTGTGTTGCCATTATACGCCAGTAGCGACTCTCCTTGTACGGTGGCATGTCTCCATTTTCTCTACCCCGTGTCCATTGGAGCTGTGTCTGACGGACCGGACCGTCGTCTCCTCTCAGGAGACGGCTGAGGCGTCACCTAAGACGGAGCCTGCCAGCGGGGAGGAGGACGCTGAGGCGCCGGAGGAGGGTGATGAGGAGGAGGAGGACGAGGAGGACCGGCTGAGGACCGAGCGGCGTCTGGAGGAGGACATTGAGCTGGTCAGCGGGGACACCACGCAGGACGGGCCGGCGCCGGCGGCGGCGGAGGAGCCGCGCGTCCTGTCCCCACCTTCAGGTGAGAGCCGCGGCAGACGGCGGCCACTCGGGGCCGGCCGGACATAGACCGCCAAGCTGCCAGGCGGGCAATCGGGGTGTAGACGCGCTCTATGGCAGTAGTTGTTTGACGCTCCGCAAATGTGGACGAATCGACTCAATACAATATCATTGGTAGAATGTGCACGGAATATCACATGTGTTCCGTGTTCCACTGTACTTTGTAAGATTTTGCGGTCAAGTGAAGTCAGCACCATTGTGCTTATTGCTTGAACGGTGACGGTAATACATACTTATCAGGCTTTGTTGGCCGGATTTCCCGTGCAGATTGTGCATTTGACAAAGCAAGTCTCTATTCGCAGCAGCTACATACTTTTACTAAAATATGGTGGTGGTTACTCTCATGATCGATGCTTTTTCTTTCCGTGTCAGCTGTGTTGGAGCTGGACTAACCGACGGCGATCTCTTTTCAGCCGACCTGATAGTCGTGAAGTAAGGCTGCCTGTCGTGACTTTGTGCATGCTAGTTGATAGAGCATTTGACATTTAGTTTCTGAGTTCACTTACAGTGTATGTGTTTTGCTGAGTTTTACATTAACCTTCTTTCTTTATTTTCCCTTCGTCATTGGATGCTATCAGTCCGGTGTGTTTGCACGTTCGTTTTGCCATATCGGATTTTGCCTTGTTTCTAGATGCGAGTTGAATCATTTTATTTCCAATGCATTTCTACTTGAGTTTGCTTTAGGTGCATGATAGTTTTATGCTCATTCTGCTCGTAATCAAAGCATACACAATACTTGTCCAAATAGGACAGGCCTCCTATGAGCATTAAGCATCAAATACTTCGTGCTATACGCCATGAATAAATTCATTGAAAACATATATGTTCTGTTAATGCAATCATGAGATGGGTGCCATATAATTAAATAAGGCGACCCCAATCATAATCATTATACAAACACGACTTTTTTTAATCGTATGATTTAACGATCGTTTGGCAGTGTTAACTACAAACTGCCGATTGCAAACTGCCAGCTCATTGTACACAGTCAGTGGGGACGTTTGTCTCGTGGCGTGCCGTGAATCTCACGGCGGCAGTAACCCGTGATCAGCTCCTGTCCTCTCTGGGCCGCGCTTCTGAGGCCTCCCCGTGTGTGTCTGCCCCGCTGACCGGTGTCCCCCCGGCCCGCCAGTCCCGCAGGGTACCGTCCAGTCGGCGTCTGAGGCGGCGGCCAGCACACTGATCGATTCGTGCGGCGCCGACAACGTGCCGTGGAAGGACCCGCGCTGGAGCAGCCTGCTGCCCGAGGAGAAGGTCAGACACGCCGAGACAGTGCCGTCTCCCGCTGTCTCCTGTTGTTTTCTGAGTCCTGCTGAAAGACTCCTGCGGACTCCTGCCGTCTCCTGCCGTCTCCTGACTCCTGAGTCCTTCTGACAGACTCTCCTGCCGCGCCAAGCCCACAGACTCTGCTGTCTCCTGAGTCCTGCTCACAGACTGTCTCCTGCTGTCTCCTGCTGTCTCCTGCCGCGGCCGGCCCACAGACTATCTCTGCGGTATCCTGAGTCTCAGTCCTGCCGACAGTGGCCAGAGCAGGCACTGAGCGTGTGTGACACTGCAGCAGCAGGGAACTCCTACTAGAAATTCCTGGGACTACCCTGGGAAATCCCCCGGGGATTATCCAGGCAGTTGGCTGGCCCCGTATTGGTCAGGTGGTAAATAGGAGTGTTCAGCTTTGTATGCATGACGTTAGCATAGCAATCACTGGAAGGGGATCAATCGTTGTATTTGTACGGCAGTCCAGTTCCGTGCTCGATGGTGTTTGATCCGAACGTCATCAATAACAAACGTGTTGGAGAGGCGAGCTCCGATTGCATTTTAGAGCGTCGCATTCCTAGTAATAGATGGGTGTAGCACGCGACGATGTCTTATGTCGGTGTCGCCTGAATTGAAGCGTGCTGTGGGCTGGCGGCCGGTCTGTTTAACAGCTGACGCTGCCGCAGTCACTGACGGCTATAACGCCCACTGATGCTGCTGCCGCCTGTCGCAGTCACTGACGGCTTTAACAGTCACTGACGATACCGCCGCCTCCCGCAGGTGATGGAGGCGATGGGCAACATGCTGGACGTTCCAACGCTGGCAGCCAGGCTGATGAAGAACCTCTACACCGAGGAGGAGCGCATCGTCTCCAACACGACGGGCGACCATGGCAAGCAGGTGAGACTGCGGCTGCCGGCCGGACCGGCGTCTCTGGGCGGACCAGGAGGCCGGGGGGGGGGATCGGTACGGCACACAGTGTGACCACAGCCATTACGGCAGCGCGCCGAGTGAGTCACGGAGGTGACAGGGCCTCCCGTCTCCCCCGCGGCCCCGGCTAATCTGGTGGTGAGATCGACGGCCTTTCCGCGGCCCGCTCCCCTCCCGTGCCTGTGCGGTGCCGGGGCAGAGCGGGGCCGCGCAGGCGAGCTGCAGCCCGGCTACAATCCGTGTACAGAGGACGAGCAGTGACGTGTATTGACGTGACTCATTGCAAACCGACCAATGACGGTGTTTATGCTAAACTGTCATGCATCGTGGCTAAACAAGCATCGGGTGATCACTAGAAACATCACCGCGTGGCCGGGTGGCGTGTCAGACTCATGTATTCCCCATCCTAACCGCGCCGCGCCCGTCGCCGCAGATATTCGACCGTGAGAAAATGGACCTCATCAGATCGATAGTGTTCCACGTCAGCAAGGTGGACAGCGCGGACCAGTTCGCGCGGGACGACCTGTGGCTCCGCTGTAAGATGAAGATCGACAAGTGGAACCGCGACCTCAGGTACAGGTACAGGGTATCGCGCCATCGCACGGTAGGTACCGGCCGCGCGCGGCGGCCGGGAGAGCTTTGCTGAGGCGAGCGGCGGCGTCTGTAGTAGGATGCCGCCGCCAGAGCCTGCTGTGTGCAGTAGTTAACCCGCCAGCACCGGCTGCCGGATTGTCGGCTCGCCGGCGGTCCGAGGTTATAGTTGGCCGTGCTCGGCGGCGGTCCAGGCCGTAGTAGGCCGTGATCGGCGGCGGTCCGGGCCGTAGTTTGCCGTGCTCAGCGGCGGTCCGGGCCGTAGTAGGTCGTGATCGGCGGCGGTCCGGGCCGTAGTTGGCCGTGCTGTGACCCCCGTCGTCACCAGAGGATCCCTTGAGGAGGCCCGGTCAGGTGAGTGGATCACCCGCGACGGCCGCTGCGGCTGCCGGCTTCTCAGACATGGGCTGCAGTAGCGGCTAGCCCTGTGGATAGTAAAGGCTCGCGCACCGAAACATCTCCTGTTGGAGAGAAGGTAGTGTATGCTCTTTTTATTTTATTTCGTAGTGTAGTTCTTCAGATACTATCTGCTTTAATCACTATCTGGGGAATCTGTTTTCGATGACGTTCAATCTCGATGGTATCGGAAGGGCCTAAAGCGCCACATTGCAATGTCAGTGGTTGTGGTTGTCTTGTAGGTTGCGTGTACTCGCAGCACTGGCGTTTTTCGTCTTGGTAGGAGCTCTCTTGTTCGAATATTTTCTCAGCCATCTAAAAAATAATTCAAATTTGTTCAGTTACTCTGATGTGAGATGTGTTGATTATTTTAATTATCAAATGACGTTCATGCCGCTTTGCATTTGCTTTTTTTGTTTTCTTCCAAAAAAATATCAAAGCATATTTTAGATCATTTTCATTTTCTCTTTCTGTAGCTAAGTTAGTAGCTCCCGCTTCGCTTCTGCATGCGCTTGTCCTCGGCAGTGTATGTTTACCAACCTGGCGCTGTGCCGCACTGGCCGGGGAGTCGTCCCGCAGTGCGGCAGCAGCGGCCCGCCCGGCGCCCGGCTCACCGTCTCCGTCTCCGTCAGGTACGCCCGCAAGAAGAAGGACAAGGACACCTCGCTGCCCACCATGGTGAAGCTGGAGTACTCTGCCAGCGGGGCGCGGGACGAGGAGTGGGAGCGCGACAGTCGGGAACGGGGCGAGGTGCCGGCCGGCCCCGGACTCGGCTCGCTCTGGCTAAACTCGCCGCCGGCAGCGCCGACGGCGCTGACAAACACCCCGCAGTGCAGCGCCGACGTGTAGCCGCCCCCGCCCCCGCCCCCGCCCCGGCGCCGCGGCCGCCAGGGGCCGACAGGGCCGCCCATGTGCCAACCGAGCCGTGCCGAGCGCGGCCAGATCTGAGGGCCGGCCCGACAGCGGACAGCGGTGAGAAGCGAAGCCGGGCTGTGCTGCGGCAGACGGCGTCAAAATACGAGTTCCGGTCGCAAGCCGAGTAGCGCGAACCACGTGTGACTAGCACAGCTAACACCGCGTAGGGGTATTATCCGAAGGTCTAACAGCTAGTGCGGAGACAGAGAGAGAGAGAGACAGATGCTTTAGATCTGAGTCTGAGAGTGTTTCAGGTCAGTATATATTGCCGTTACCGTGAGTGCGGCGCGCGACGCGGCACTGAGCGCCATATTTATACCTGCCGGGGAGCAGGCGACGGTCCGGCCGCCGGGCCGCGTGGGCCCGGCCGGCCGCGGCGCAGTACTTACAGAGCGGGTCCGCGTGAGCGCGAGCGCGTGCCAGTGGGACCGAGTACTTAGTGGAGAGTAGACGGTCGAGCTGGGCAGTATTCCTCTGGGTCTGGGTGAGCGTGGCACGCCCGCCCCCTGTACATAATCACGCACGCCGCCGTGGCGCTCATTCCAGCCAGACGTGTATCGCAACATTCCAGGGGCGGCGCGCGCGCGCGCCCGTCATGACGTGTCTGTGTCGTGCTGAAGTGTCTATCCGGTGTGTTGCGAGGGGTGCGGCGGAACGCAGCAGCTTACCTCTGGTGCCCCGCCCCACCGACTATACATACATGTTATCGTGTCCGTTTATAACCAATGAAGTGCGTGTGTCGGCAGTAGTGTTGCCTGGCGCGGCGACGGCACCGCCCCGCCCGCCAGCGCCCTTCTCCGTCTTACTAAATTCACGCGTGGTGCGTCTTTGGTTAGATTTTGTAGGTCGTATTTTCACCGTGTTTATTGGCTTGCCGCCTTGTGTCGGCTGCGGTGTCCGTGGGGCGAAGCAGCCTACCGATGAACTTGTTGTCTGCGCCCGACCATGTACTGAGTAATTGATGTCTTCCCGCGCTGTCGGCATTTTTGCCCTCCTATTGACTGCCCCGAAGTGGCCCTAATCATTTTGAGATCTCGTTATGTTTTCGTCTTTTGGCCGTGTTGGTTTAATCGCAGCTGACTTGGTGCTGATGTGGTGCATCAGAAACGGCCGTTACGCGAAGAATTGAACTCGTCATATGTAAAACAGCAGTCAGTGGATGTGGTGTAAAGCTGCGGGAATTCCTTTTCGGCAGCGTTGTATTACAATGTTCGCTGTGTGTTGTTTTACATGGGACGGGTTGCGCTGTTGTTGGCGTGTCGGTCGGTTCTGCCGTGCGGTACTGGTGGACTGGCTGGCCAGTCGGTCCCGCCCTGCCACACTATCCGGTGCCCTGTCCTCTCCGATGGCTCTCACCCCTCCTGCGCCCGCGCCGTGTATGACAATCTGATCTCCCGTAAACTGCGTGTTGTGTGGTCAGCGAGTGCCGAGTGTGAAGTCCACTGTATCGCGGGCCCGTGGCGTCCGGCCGCGAACCACGCCGGCGTGTACAAACCTGCATCATGCCAGCAATAAATGGACGAGACAAGCGCTGCTGTTGTACGAAGCTGACCCGCGACAGCACTGGCGGTGCGATACGTGATATAATAGGTTACAGCAAACTTACAGCAAAATAGGTTACAGTACATGTCCAACTGAGCAAGTGGATGAGAGGGCGATGGTGTTGAATGCTGTAGATTTAGAATGATAAGCCAGTGTTGAGTCTTGTTCGTTGGGTTTGAAGTTCAGTCGACCAACCGTAAAAAGTCGGATCTTTGGGACAGGTTCGTTGTTTGCGTATTCGTCATACGAGGATCGACTGCTCAAGGCACTTGTGCTACGGCTCAATCTCAAGCATACGGAAATGGTTATGGACATTTCCAATAATACCGTTTCTTGTCGATCACAAAGTGCACGAGTTTCCGGGATGACTTTTTTAAATGATAGTGAAAGTGGTTGGTTTACGACGTTTAGAAATGGGTTGTCACTATAGCGACGTTAGACCACTTCGCTCTAAACATTATTCACGCCATAACGCACGATTCCCCCACTACGTGCTTGGGAACGTTATCACGAACCCATAGCGTTATCTGTTATCTGGGACGACAGCTACAAATGGTCCCGTCGCGGCGAAGGAAAACTGGCCAAACACCGTCTGTCCGTAAATAGAGGACCGGTTTTGGAGCGCAGCTGTCGCTGCCGGCTAACCGGCGCTGTGGTGTGATCAGTAGATCAGTAGTCCGGGGGCGACCGCAGTGCGCGCCCAGCCGGCCCTCGAGCTGGACGTGTCCGTCGGTCGGGAACGTTACCGGCGTATGTTGGAACGCCAACAGTGACAATGGAAGGCCATCGTGTGTCACAACGCCAACAGTGAGGCAGTAGCACGCCAACAGTGACAGTGGGACGCCGCAGTGTGTCGGAACGCCAACAGTGACAGTGGGACAGTGGGCTCTGTCCGAACGCCAACAGTGACTGTGGACAACGGCCTGCGTAGGAACGCCAACAGTGACACAGTGGGACGCCGCAGTGTGTCGGAACGCCAACAGTGACAGTGGGACACCGGCCTCTGTCAGAACGCCAACAGTGACGGTAGACAACCTGTGTCGGAACGCCAACAGTGACAGTGAAGCGGCGGCTTGTATGTTTTCGCTGCGTTGTGTTTACGCGTTGGGCTATTGGCGGCGACGCGGTCAGCGTGTATGAGTGGGTACCGAGTGGGTCGTGCGTGGGCCAAAATAGCGCGACAAATCGCGAAGCAAACCTGACATTGTGCCGCCGAGACTAATAGCGGAAACAGGTTAACACACCCGACGGCAGCCGCTCAAAAGGCTCGCATCAACAGAAAGTCAGCCTAAGCTATCAGGATACCACCGAGTCTCTCAGCTGACCGCTGCTGGCCGCCGCTATGTCCGGCGACCGTAACACGGCGCGCCGCTCGCTGGCGCTGGTCGGCGCGCTGCTGCTGCTGCTGGTGGGCACGCTGGCCGCGCTGGGCGGCGCGCTGCTGACGGGCGCGGCGGCGCGCGCGGCGCTGCTGGTCGCCGCTGGTGTGCACCTGGCGGCCAGCGCTGCCCTGACCGTGGGTGTAGCACGCCGCCGGCGGCCGCTGCTGCTGGCCGGGCTGACCTGGCTGGCCGTGCTGACGGCCGTGGCGCTCTACACCAGCTGCTCGGCCTGGGCCGGCTGCGGTTGGCACCTGGCCGTGGCGCTGGTGGCGCTCGGCTACCTGTTCCTCACCCTGGCGGCCGTGCTGCGGTACTACCACTCGCTGCGGCCGACGACAGAGGGCGGCGTGTATGAGCTGCCCTACAGCCCCGTGGAGGAGGCCGACCCGGGCACGGAGCTGACCCTACTCAGCGCCGGGCAGCCGACCGCGCCAGCGGTGACGGACAGTCTGGTCCACCGGTGACGCATCGGTGACCGACAGTCTGGTCCAGCGGTGACGCATCGGTGACTGGACAATCTGGTACACCGGTGACGGTCAGTCTGGTTCATCGGTGACGGTCAGTCTGGTTCATCGGTGACGGACAGTCTGGTTCATCGGTGACCGACAGTCTGGTCCACTGGTGACGCAGCGGTGACGGACAGTCTGGTTCATCGGTGACGGTCAGCCTGGTCCACCGGTGACGCAGCGGCGAACGCATACTGGGGCCGGCAGCCGTGCCCAACAACAGGAAGGGGCCTGTTAATCAAGTGCAGGCCATTTTAGCGGTGGTGCGCGACAGAGAGAATGGTGAGAACTCGAGCCTGCAGAGTGCAGAGCGCAGGGCGATGCCTTGCAGCTGTACCAACAATCCGTCAATGACCACCAGCAGGACAGACCAACAATGGCATGTCGAGCCCATCCGCAGGAAGAACGTTATATGGCCTGTGGTTTAGTAAACCACTTCAGTTTCCCAAAAGCGTTTGTGCGATAAGAGCTACATAGCTACTGAAGCACACCGTGCATGTAACAAAAGTCATCCGGCGAATCGTCACTCATCATTCACCAATACATTAGTAAAAGCTAAGTCTATAGCGTTCAGTGTTTGTGGTGTTAATTTCAGTGCCAAGCGTGCGCTCAAGGAAAAGAAAGTACGACCGACAAAACGAAAAAAAACACGACTGCATAGCATTTGTAATGGACCTAGAAGATATACAAAACCTGGGACGTTGGTGGTTAAACCCTTATTGAATGTCGAATGAACTAGAATCGTCGTTAACAATCTAAACAGCAGCCATCGATCGCAGTGACAAATGTACAGAGAAAAACACAAGGACAGGAAAGTGAGGATGACGAAATTGGCCGTGTCAAGCCGATCACGGCAGACAATGGTCCGTGCGTCAGCGGCTTCGGAACTGCCTGGTACAGAGCAGAAGAGTACGTCATGTAACGGCGCAGTAGGATGGTCAGGCGGAGGAAAACTGACCCCTCGAGAGTTCAGTGTGAGTCAACGAGGCGTCAAGGTGGAAAAAATCAATGTCTGCAACAACCTTTACCAAGAAGCAGGACAGTAGTCGGTTTTTACTGAACAAAGGAAATATAAGTGGTTACACAGTGACCCTGTCATATATTTTAAGTTCATTGAGTACTCTGATAGCGATATTTACTCGAGTGCGACTATTTATTTGACAAAATAATTACTACGAAAAATACATTACACAGCGCGGTATTAGCCCAGCGGTATCATTGTGCTCACATAGGACAAATAACTGAGGCCGCCCGCCTCCGGAGGGGAGGGGAGGGGAGCGGGCCGGGGCTCCGTCCACACTCTCCCCGCCGGCCCTGAGGTGCTGGCTGGCGGCCGCCGTCAGCCCGCCGCTCAATATACAGACTAGAAACAAGGGACGACGGCCCGGCGGGACCGTCTCAGCCGCATGCAGCACGCGCAGCCAGTAAAGCGCTAGATTTGCATTAAATACTCTGCGCGTCCGGGCGTCGGCCAGTTATTATGGACCGCCGCCGCGCCGGACGCGCCGTTAAAACCAAGGCAACAACACACACCAGCCCTGCGGCCGGCCTCACAACGCGCACACCCGATTTGAGCCCATCTCGCGGGCGCGTACAAAACTAAAGCATCTCGCTCTCTCCCTGGCGAGTCCCGCCGCGCTTCGGTCGGTCGGTCGATGAGTTGAGATTCGTCGGCGCGTCACTGGCCGATGGTAGCGTCCAGCAGACAGGAGCCCAGGAACAGCTCCTCCTCTTTGTCCAGCGCCGTCTTCTGTAACGCACGGCACACACGCTGCTGACGGCCGCCGCACTGGGTACTGAATACTGAGTACTGAGTACTGAGTACTGAGTACTGAGTACTGAGTACTGACCGCCGGCCGCTGCCGTCGCCAGGCAGTACGCCATGGCGAGGAAACGACGGACCAGTCTACAATGACCACGGCACAACATCGAACATGTAGCTCTCTGCGAGCAGACGAAACTACATCATCTTCCGAACTACAAATACAACTCAGCACCGGATAACAAAGAGAAACGGATTCATGCGAGCGCGCCTCATCGAACACAAGCGACAAAATTAAGTCCGGGACATCGTTCGTTTTATACTGTTCACGTAAACGGCCAAAAGCAAAACATTTTGTCAGACAATGCATCAGTGAATCGCATTAAGACTGAACAAGTATTCGCGCAGCTGTGCGAAGTGGACTGAACTAGTCTTCGCGCAGCTGTGCGAAGTGGATTAGAGATAGAGGTGGCAAAAGTTCAAAATTTGGGGAACCATATCCGAACCGTTTTCCAAAGCTTAGGCATGGAACCATTTAG
>JARBER010156973.1:0-17230 GCA_030265075.1 Balanus glandula
CAACCAGTACAACACTGTAGTTGGCGATGAACGAACGAGCATGAACGAAATGAATAATGGATCGAAACACGATGGGGTAGGTAGTTTTCGAGATACAAAAAAAATGTGTACGTGCAGCGGCACACCACCACTGACTTTTGGAAAACCGTCCGCTGACTTGGCTCTAACCAAATATCAGCTTTGAACACAATCAGCTCAGCCGTTCCTGAGCTGTAAAATAGGGGTGCGCATGTGCGCACGTACCGAGGCACACCACACCTGACTTTTAAAAAAGCATCGGCTAAGAGGTCACTATCCACATAACACATTTGAACACAACGGCTCAGCCGTGACTGAGATATAGACTAAGGGTGTGCACGTGCGCACATGCAGTCATCCCACCCCTGAGGTATAGAAATGTTGCATCTTAGGTGTCCCTACAGCTACACACCAAGTTTGAGCATAATCGGCCCAGCCGTAGTTGAGTTTTTTGCGGGAGATGTATTTTCAACAGCCCTCACGCGGCACGCGGCACGCGTAGTTGTAGTCTCCCACATGAGTCAGCACTGGTCTCAAACGGGATAGGTTGGATAGCGCTGCTCAGCAAAGAAGACCGCTTCCCAATCGGAAGTGTGGTTGCATATATATTAGCTTCTCAAAACCGCTGCCACGGGTTGGGTTGGGTTGGGCCGAGTTGGGCCACCCAGACAATATTTTTCCCATATAACACGAAAAGACAAGCGAGCGCTAAGCGCTAGTAATGATATTGATATAGGCATTGATGCAAAAGTCGACATTTCGAAGACGAGCAATTAACGACGAGTAGCCTAAAATATGTGTATGCCTACCTAACCGCTTTATTAGGACAATTAAACTTTGTCGCAATGCATTTATCATAGTACAATATACCGTTTAAGGCAACTTTGGTGAAAAATACATAAACCACTTCTTACTTACGTCTCAATGCCAGTGAAAAGCTGCTGGTTTAAATCGGAAAGATAAACGTCATTAAAACCAGCCAGCATGGCTCGAAGGATCGTGGACAGAGAATGCGCCACAGCCCGAACTTTAAGCCGGCATGTGAGCACTACAATTTTCTGAACAGCAAAGGATTTGTTCACCTTTTCAAATAAATTATTTTGATACAATGATGTGTCATTGACCAGCGATATTTGATTCGGCGGGTTGTTTTTAAAAGGTAATGCACACAAGCGCGAATCCATTTCAACCACAGAAGCCTTTTCTGGTTTGCAAGTCACTGATCACAATGAAACTGCCGGCAGTACGTCACCGCACAAATAAATCTGAGCTCGGCTGCGCATCAACCTAGAAAGCAGTAAGAATAAGCGACACATTAAGGTCAGACTCAGCAATACAGCAGTGAACGGGGACCGTGTGATTGTGCGGTCAGCAGTGTACCTACTTAAAGCAGGCTCCTCCCAGGGGGATGTCTTATAACGTGACTCGCTGTAATTACGTTTCAGCAAACCATTCAACCGTGGGACTGAGAAAGTGAAATCGCCTCTAAAGATGTTTGTACGGCCAGAGTTAGGTCAACGGCCAGCGACTCATCATCTGTGTCAGTGGCAGATAAAGTGAGGAAAGCAGTGAATTAGTAAACACATGGAATAATAACACGTGGATAGCATTAACAAAGCAGTATACCGGTCCTGCTTAAAAATAAACTAATCTGACTCTCGCATCGCCAAGTCGCACGGACCATTCTATATGATCCTGCTGGCATAGATGAAGCTGTCCACTTGTTTCGCTCACTGTTGTCACGGCGGGTCTAGTTAAACAGGTATTATCTCCGTCATAATGAATGCTAGGCGATCATGATGCAATTTTAGTACTTTGCTGGGGTATTGATGACTTGTTAAAAACACAAACTTAGATCATTCATTATTCTAACTAATTGGCTATATAAATCGCATTTAATGTTAAGCCGAGGTCATGCCTATCTAATGTTATACTTCAGCCAATTTATCGATGTCCTACTTATGCGCTGTGAGGTCAGGTTTTCAAAATAATAAAATTCAAATATGTTTTGTTATTATCACATTTTGAAAGACACGTTCCATAGCGACACGAGTTCATCTGTATCTACCTATGAGCAAAGCTCGTCATCGATTCTAGATGTGATCATAGGTAGTTCAATGAATAGGTACAAATAATTTTGTGAAAATGTAAAACGCATATATAGCCTTGGTGAAACCTTATATTTTGCACGTTAAAAATATGAAAATATCAAAAGAAAAAAATTGTTGAGTTGCACGATAAATAGTTTCATGGGCTCTTTCAATGACGAACGTTTTTTCATAGACTCGACGATACGCGTCTCGTCCATGACGAACGTTTATCACTGGACTCGCCCATGAATATGTATTAATGGGCGAGTCGAATGATTAATGTTCGATATTGACGAGACGCCTAGCGTCAAGTCTATGTCAAACGTGTATCATTGAAAGAGCCCATTATTTTTTTATCATGCGACTCAACAATTCAATTTATTTTTTGCCATGTTTTCAACGTAAGACAGTTGGAAGATTTCACAAAATACTTTGAGGTCATTCAACTGACCATGATCACATCAAAAGACCATACCGACATTTGATCATAGTCAGGTACAGATAAACACTTGTCGCTATGAAACTTGGTCATTAGTCATACCTGATAGGGTGTGTGTGTAAAATATGTAATTGTACTATGTAGGATAGTTAGACCGGGGCAGTGTGCACTGTGCAGTGTGCAGTGTGCACCCCTTAAGATTGAAGGAGCTATGCTTTTATGTTTGGGCGGGGTTGCGTAAGTTATGCTACTGAAAGAAATAATTTATGAATTATTGCTCCACAGTCCACACATGCCTACTTTCGTATAATTTGACTTATCTTGATTAAAGCATTAAAAAAATGGATCCAGCAGCACTGTGACGACATCCATATATAATCTGAATTGTGTTTCTTTACGTTGTATTTAATAACACAACTTGTACAACTATGAATTAAATCCAAAGTGAACACAATCAGTAGTGTATTTTGCAGTGGAGTTTCGATCATGTACCCCTCTTGCTGCGTTTGCTCGGCTGCTCGAGCGTCACCTGTCGGAGAGATCCAGAGGGCTGCTCGGGAGATCCGGAGGGCTGCTCGGGAGATCCAGAGGGCTGCTCGGGAGATCCGGAGGGCTGCTCGGGAGATCAAGAGGGCTGCTCGGGAGATCCAGAGGGCTGCTCGGGAGATCCAGAGGGCTGCTCGGGAGATCCAGAGGTCTGCTCGGGAGATCCATAGGGCTGCTCGGGAGATCCAGAGGGCTGCTCGGGAGATCCAGAGGGCTGCTCGGGAGATCCAGAGGGCTGCTCGGGAGATCCGTCGCCTCGAGGGCGGCTGCTCCGATCCGCGGCCGACCGCAAACAAACGATGATAATCTGCTGTCCGTCGCCTTGGCCTTGACCGAAGGATTGGGGACAGGCGGCCAGCGATGTTGTAGCCGAGATTTGGCCGGCCGAGGTGAGCCAGTGTTTACGACACTCAGCAACACTGACCAGTGAGGACATTCAGCAGCGCCGACCGCGGATAACGCGGCCAGAATACCAAGGAGCCGGCGCGCGCGCTAAGTATATTTCGGAGCCCAGAGCACGCACATCTGCTGCATGCCAATCGAGCTTTAATGCTGGCCATGACTGAACAGTGAACACACACCAGACCTCTCAATGTTATCCCCGACTTCTCGGCGATATTTGATATCGACTCGATGAAGGTCAATGGAAGTGTGCTACCCTGGATGTAGTCCAAATGTCAGTGGTTTCGACATCAGCGCGTTATGGGTGATACTGGCAGCAGGAGCCATTCGGCAGCTCGCCCTCTCCAGATAACCGGTACTGCGGGACCAGGCAGTGCGCACACCGCAGCGTTTTTGGCAGACCTCCCGCGCTGGCTCGTGGAAATCCCCGACATCTGCTGTGGCCGCAGCTGCGGTGCAGCCTTCCAGGACGACCCGGCTTGCTGGTGCCGCGGGAAAACTCGTCTTGGCTTAGTTATGTACTCCGAGAAGGTTAGCGGCACGCTGGAGGGAGGCTCTGCAGAGCTAGGGACATTTTGTATGCTCAGGCTTATGATCATGGATAAGTCATTATCCAAACCCCCTGTTCTTCACGTGGCTATTCAAGCTGGTTCCATATTCTCTGGACCAGACAATTCTCTTCAGAAATGCGTCGCTCCACTTGTTTCCGAGTGGTGCAGGGGGAGATTTGACGCGGTAGGCACGCCACTCCACGCCGCTCGTTCACCGTGGAACGTATTCAGTCTGGTCGGCACCGCACGTGTGACTGGCTGACCCTGCATGGCGGCCTCACAGTACGGCTGCGTGGCGCGTCCGGATATCGGCGGCGCCCGGTGCCGGCTGGCGGTCTGGCGACTGTGATGGCGGCTGTTTGGACGGAGCGCGTCCCTCGGGGTACAACATCCGCCGTCTGCGTCCCGTTCGTCAGGCGCGCGACGCGTAAACACAGGCAACACGTCAGGCGCCCCACGTCAACACAGCAACACGCCTATTACCGCCGGCTACCGCGGCCCGGGAGACACGCGGTTCGGGCATGGAGCCCTGGGAGAGACGCGGTCCGGGCATGGAGCCCTGGGAGAGACGCGGTCCAAGCATGGAGTCCGGGAGGCACACAGTCCGGACATGAAGTCCTGGGAGACACGTATTCCGGACATAGAGTACCGGGAGGCACGCAGTCCGGACATGGAGTCCCGGGAGGCACGCAGTCCGGGCCCCGGGAGGCACAAAGCTCGGACTCGAGTCCAGAATAGGCACACTAAAGAGCGACGCGGCTCCTTATGCTTCCTCGCCAGACTATTCTATTACTACTTTGACCACAGCCTTGTGAAGCATGTCGAGCAATCGAGACCTTTGCATTATGCTACTAGCAAACAAGTAGCTTTTCGCTTGGCGATCTTCAAGGCCAAAATCAGGTTGGAGGAGCTCTGGCTTCAGGGAACCAGCTTTGGCTAACGGATGAGGCAGTGACAGTAGAGAGCCTGTCGTGGTCAGCAGAGACGCACCTGAGAGCCTGCCGTGGTCGGCGGAGACGCACCTGAGAGCCTGCCGTGGTCAGCAGAGACGCACCTGAGAGCCTGCCGTGGTCGGCGGAGACGCAGCTGAGAGCCTGCCGTGGTCGGCGGAGATGCACCTGAAAGCCGCCGGCTAGGCAGCTGATCGGGACAGCGGGGGGACAGCTGCAGGGAGGCGGGCGCGTGCTGTCACGGCGGCGGCGCGAGCTGCAGTGGCGCGCCGCTCGCCGGCCGGGGAATCTCTCTCGGTGGCGCGCTGCTCGCTAGCCGGCAAATCTCTGTGGGCGCCGCGATGCAGCGGGATGGCAGCGCTCGGTGCAGCGCGCGCCGCGCGGATTGCGTGCCTGAGCCGGGCCGCGGCGGCGGATCAGCGCGGCCCGCCGGGCAGGCACGCGGCCGCGCCGGTTTGACGACGCCGACCCAGGCTGAGCAGCGGCCCCAGCCGCGGTCCAGTCACCGGCGACCGGGGTTCTGCTGTCGCCTGCCTCCGCCCTCCGCCTCTCCAGAGCTTCCGATAGGCGGCCAGGGTAGCCAGGCGGGCCGGGCCGGGCCGGGCCGGGCAGGACAGGTCCCATCGCGCGCCGGCCGTATAGAGGTCCCTGGACACCGCGCCGGCCCGCCGGCCGTGCAGCCCTGCCGTCTGGCCGGGGTCAAAGTCCCGCCGGATGGCAGCAGTCCGGTCCAGACCGTGGCGCTGGTCTCTCCATCACCGAACACCCACCACGCCACTGAACCAGCGAGCGGCGCGAGAGGCTCGGCTTGAGTGCATGGTTTCAAACGTCAACTGGCTCTCGGTGGTCTTTTGCACGACGCCTGGTAGTGCTGTGTAATGTGTATCCTATGTTTAAAGCTGTGTGTGAGCGTGAGTGCGCGGGTGAGTATGGAGAGTATTTTGTTTCGAATGTTATTGTGTAATGTGCAGGCTTTTGAGTATCGCTTTTAAGCGCGTATCTGTCTTTAACCATGACGCGACACTGATAATAGTTTTATTATATCGGAGAGTGCTTTTACTGTCATGCATAGTAACCACATACCTACAGCGCCGGGAGATTTAGAACCATGTGCCTACATGCACGGTATACAAAACTTTAACGAGGCTAAGGCGATTAAACGAATAGCAAACAATCCCATGCAATGGAAACTGGAAAACTTTAGTAATTTAACACGCGTAAATGTACAGGTGAGGTTTGCTCATTGAACTGTGTGTTGTGGTGAAATGCTTGAAACAGATTAAGTTGTGGCGGAAGTGCAAAACTGAAGACTTTCTGTGCACTTAATCACATTAAAAGCCAGACATGAATAGAAATCAACGCCTAAGACTAAGTATAGACCAACATATTTTGCCAACTGGCATTCAATTCTTCTGTGTTGTTAAAAGACAAACAACCAAAAAACGTTGATCAGATATTCATAAAGATGTGCTATAACGCTTAACTGGATAAGCGGTTGTAAGGCAATGTAAGTCATTAAAATAATGGTGATGCCTAACTTACTTAAACTTACACAAACTTACAAAATTATAACTCATGTTAAAGTGCACTAAATAAAAATGGTTGTGCTATCACTGCATTACAAATATATGCAACTTAAGACGATGTTAAACACATTTGTTAAGTCTCCTAGCGCATGCATATACATCAAGTAAACGGAGCCAAATAATGGCGACTAGCTTCTGCAGATACAAGTTAGAGGATATTTTATGAGTTTGAACTTAACTTATAACAATGCAGCATGATATAACCGTAAACCTACCATGTAACGTGAGGAACGGGCACAGCTTCACGATATTATAGGCACGTCTCGAATATTTTTTTTTAAAACTGACTAGCTCAAAGGATGTGATGGGATCAGCACCTGACATTTAATTTCCCATGTTCTTAACTTGGTCGTCGTGAACGAGCGTAATCCAGTTTTACTCGCCCTGGAAGTGGGTTGTGATGGAATTGTTTGCGCTTGCATTCTTTGTAACGTAAACCTTGAAAACCGGACTCGCATCTAGGTCGAGAGGAGCTGAATACTTCAAGGACAACATACATACACTATGTGTGAAGAGAAACCCGTTTTCTGAAGCTGTAGTTTCTGCAAACTGTGACATGGTCGCGCAACCCATACAGTATTAAAATATTCCACTAAAGGATCAAGGACACACATGCTTTTTCGAGGAGCCAAGGCCGAGCGGACCCCAGAAGCTAGACAAAAATAACAGTTTTTGCATGCATTCGCACCCATAACGTATTCAAGAAAAATAGCAAGTTTTTCTGAATGCCATGTGAACTTTCTATCGCTTTAATTTGCTTAGTGATAATAATAGTGAATGGGGGGAGGACACCAATAATTATACAAATGTATAGTCTTGGAAATACTTAATTCACATATCATTGGTATTTCTGAACCAGCCTGCCGTTACATTTGTATTATTTTGTTTGCGATTTCATGCACTAAGCCCACCCAAGACACTCGTGCACATTAACTCGCGCAGCGCAGGGGCCTCCAACCGAACGCGTGGAGCAGCATGTGTGGGGAATTTTACCCCCCTCTTATCTTCCGAACCGTTGACCGCATCAAAACGCACAAGACGGCGATCGAAAGTTCTCAGAGGAATATAATGCATACTGTATTTTTTGTTTCTTCAAAATAAGGTCACATGTTAGGTTACGGCCAGGTCAAAGGTCAAAGTCGAGTTTCTAGAGTGATGTGACACTCTTTCCATTCAAGGCCTCAATCATGATTTGTGTTACCCAAAAACCTTTCAAGGGTATATGGTTCATTTCCCGCATTATAAGTATCTTCCGCAGTATAGGCAAAGCACAATTATAGATAAAGATAATGGTCAAGGTCAGATAACAAAAGGTCACTATTTTCCCAATGTCAACGAAGTCATGCGACACATGATTGATGACCCCATTTTACAATTATAATTCAAAACATATACTCTTGTTTACATAAATAATAATACAAGTTTACTAAGCGAATAAATACGTGCGACTTTTACATGCAACTTTTGCTATACATGACATTAGCGAAGTTCATGTCAAAATCGGGTCATATTTGATCAAATTTTGAAATAAACTTATTTTAATAACAAGAAGCTTTTAGCCTGTGACTGTCTCATAAATACAGTACTGACATTTATTTGTTTCTATCTTGTCAAAACAGCTCGAAAAGGAGATAACGCCATCAGTCAGTCTTGCACTCACAAACTTTAAGCTTACCCAGTAAAAAAAAAAAACAGAGATTGATCCGAACTTTGTTTTAATTATTGTCCATGCGTAATTTATCTCACACAAATTCGGGATTTTGGAAGAACTTGAAAACTTTTTTGAAAACTTTCAATTTATTTTTTTATTTTAGGGGTTGAGAACTAATTATTTAGAAAATACGAGATATTATATGGTAACAGTTCTATTTCATATATTGTGACGTTTTTGGTTTGCAAATTACTCTTACACACAATTTTGTAGATTTTTCAGACATTTGTCGTTTTTCTATCAAAAGTGGCAATGTTCGTCAATGTCTCCAAAAGCTCTCCATCGATTTCACCAAAATTACCTGAGAAGATGCCAATGCCGTTGACGGAGTCGAAAATGTGATAATTGTGCAAATGCTTGCGTGGTAAATATTATCGATAAGAAATACATTTTTATCATACACACGCTCCGCTATTTTCGGGTATTAAGGACATGTTTGTTGGATGAAAGAAAATGTTAGATCAATGCAACTTAAGAACTAAATGGGTTTTATCACGCATATATATTTTCTTCATACCGAGTAAGCAATTTTTTGTTGTTGAAAAAAGTAAGAAATTTTATAAGTCGACGGCCTGGCAAACAACAGACATGCAAGGGATGAATCACTTCGGTGGAGGCTGACAGTCTAACACCAGGCTGACGCCAATCTGACAGGCTGACGCCAGGCTGACGCCAGGCTGACGCCAGCTGACAGACTGACAGGCTGACGCCATGCCATGGAACAGTGATGGGCTGGAGGTGCAGCTCCGCTTGCTGCTGGTTTGCAATGGGGGCGAGGCTAACCTCGGCCCAGTTTTCAGCGCAGCCTGTCGGAGCAGGGCTGCGCCACTGAAGTACATACATATGCGGGACGCGTCACAATTAATGCATCCAGCACATCTGATCCAGAGGCAAACCTATGGTCACGGACTATTGTCAGGTTCTATCGCATGTGTGTCTGCTATATGCCCTTTAACCCTCGTCCTAGGGGAGGGTCCTAAAACGACCTCCACTAAGGTTTGTATTGCACAACTTCTTACACATGTAGCAGCACTTGAAGACATTTTAGTAGCCGAGCTTACACTAATTCTACGTGTACTGACAACATTTCATTGAAATTCGTCAAGTAATATGGAAGATGACGAGGTGTTGATGACGTCATGTTATGTCATTTGTGGCGGAAAGATGAGACATTTTGGAAAATCGTAGAAAATTAAGT
Organism: Balanus glandula; assembly: GCA_030265075.1. Classification (NCBI taxonomy): domain Eukaryota; kingdom Metazoa; phylum Arthropoda; class Thecostraca; order Balanomorpha; family Balanidae; genus Balanus; species Balanus glandula. Next base: position 9,492 of record JARBER010156973.1, read on the forward strand.
TTTGAAAGAAATTGCAGGCCAAAATAAAAGATTGCAATTGATAAGGTCCACAATATGGTTATCTCAGATTTGTAGAGTGTTGTTTTGTTCCCTATTTTTTTCTCACAAAATCCAAATTAAAGTGACTCCAGAACCGGAAGCTATGTAGGTATATTAAGGAACTACGCATCGGAAATTTATTAACCAAATTTCAAAGGATTATCTCCATTTTGACTGATGTATTGGTTTCAATGTAATTCGTCATTTCATAAATAATTTTTAGTGACTTTTTGGAAAAGATACGTAGAAATAAATATGTTTTCTGTATTAATGAGACCAAACTAGCTTGAGAACATGTTTTGCATTACATTTATCAAGTTCTAATTTGAGTTTTTTGTTGACAGAGCAAAATCACTTTTCTGGACTTGATCGATCCAAAGCCATTCACTTGATCTGAAAGGTCAAGTGAATGGACAAGTCACGTCCAAGATGTCAAGTCATGTTTACCTCAAGCCTAATAATTGCATACTGTTAGAATTTTAACATCATAGGCAACACGCTGGTTCATGCAGCGCTGCTCTATACTTCTTGTTTTGGAAGTTAACAGGGGTCTTTTTAGGACCCCAGTAAGGGTAAGGTGAGAAAAGGGTTGGGTTAATGGAAGCAGACCACATTCAGAAAATATAAAACACTTCCCGCGTAGCTCAGTCGGGAGAGCGCTTGACTCCAGATCTTGCTCACACTGGCAAGGCGGGTTTGAGTCGCTTCGGCGCTCGCTATTTGCTTCGGCGGGGATGACCTGCGGCCGTTGACAGCGGCCGCGTTCAAGGTCAGGTGAAGCCAGTGAGTGGGGCGTTCCGTCCCCAGTCGTTAGGGGGCGTTGGGTCCCGTCCCCAGACGTTAGGGACTCGAACTCTGCCGGTGACCGGAATTGCGCGATCAGGTGGTGGTGTCAGGACCTGTGCAACGAGCCTATAGCTTAGCGTGGGTCCTGACTCCTGATCTCGGAAAGCCATTCCATAAAAACATTTGGACTAAATTTATATACAAAGTACCCTTAACTCATTCGTCTAGGAATTTGGATATCAGTGGCCTGAAATCGGATCAATTTCGTGACCTTCCGATAATAAGTCAATAGGAAAAAATGTTTCCTATTTCATGAATATACATACTATCAGTCCAGTTAGTTAGATCCTGTTATCATCTTATATTATTGATGATATCATCATATGAGCGCAATTGTTTTCCGTTAACCTCATGCGGACATTTGAGGTTATTTAAGGTCACCGTCACTTTTGTGCCAGTAACTTTCGACACAATAAAGCTAGAGAGGTAAAATACTCGGGACTGTATTTGTCGCGTTAAAACACGTCTTTCAATATGTAAATACAAGTAGAGACCCACTTGGGTCACTACCTGACCATGAAATGAGGTCAAATTTGTAGGTTGATCTAACAAGTAAAAATGGGTTTGCTTTGATGCGCCTTCACGGGAGAAGCTCGATGGCGAACACTGTATGTTACACAAGCACGATGGCATTAACACGATAATGTGACTGAAACGGCAAATAGATCCCGTGAAGAAACACAAGATGTAAATTGTATGTTAATTTTTTTCTCTTGATATTTATTAAGCCCTTTTAATATTGTTATTCCAACGCCGGTTTTCAAAATCACATGCTGCGTGGACTGTGGTCAGTGAAACCCCTTAAAACATGCCTTGAAACCGGAGGCCCTTTAGATAGGCCAGGGAAGACCCCTAAGCGGCTGGCCCACATACGTTTTGAGGCCCTCCTACGGCTATGAACTGCAGCGGGGTGGTCCTGACAGAGGCCCATTTTACGACCAGCACATGGTCTTTCCGCATCCATTGCACGCTAACGAATGGTCGATAAACATGTTCAGCCCTGCCTGTGCCTGGAGCGCCACTGCAGCGACCCTCTGCCGACATCAACATCACGCGCAGCTAAAATAAACTGACAGACACAGTGACACCAACTACGTGCATAAATATCTATATCACCAGTTATCTATGTGGTCTGTAAATAGAGCGCGGTCCGAGGTTCAATCAGCTTTTACTCGACTTCTGGCATACTCGTTAATGAGTTATTACAGTTATTACCAGCCACGTGAATAACACGTGGCTGGGATCTATTTGATGATTCTATTTCTGACCGAGTTTTTCTTTGTGGGCAAAGCCAGCATCAATCAATTGCGGTCAATTAATCAATTCTTTGTAAGAAGGATGGGATAAATATGTAAGCAAATGTGTCATAAATGTAATGTGTCAATTTAAAACAATCGGAACTCCAGATGCAGTGCCAGGTTCTTATTTTGTGTTTTTTATTATTATTTAAAGATACTATATCATGCTTGAATAGTTAACTGATATGGCGTGGCGTATATTTCCTTCGTATTTTGTTGTACAGACATGCATGTTGCGAAACTTCAGGATGAAAAATACTATATACATATATTTTAAGACAAGTCAGAAGCCAACCACGAGCGTACTGCGCACGTGAGTGGTCCCAACTCATCGCAAGTACCCGAGTCTCATGCCTTTGCCAGCGCCTACATTTACAGCTCCGATAGTCCTACGTCCCTCTTGGATCTGTTTAAACTTCCTATAAAACAAAAGAGGTGATTCTTCACTTTCCAGCATTTGTAAGACAAGTGTTTTTCCACCATACAGCGTTATTGCATGTGCGTTGGGTGTAGTCAACTGCGGCACGTATTCGACACTGAATGCAGTGGTTTGTTCCTGGCAAACATGGCGCCGATCTGACCGTCGGACAACCACCGAACCCGCCATGGCATACCTATCACAAGACCAGCCCAACTGTAACAGTAGTATTTCTATATCACCTTCCCGCTAATCAGGATCAGAGGCGAGAAAGAGACCGCCGTTAGCGGGAGGGAGGATGGCCACTACTCAGTCAATTATATGATAGGCTAAGCGTGTGATTGTAATACACTTTTTTAAATATTCGCTCATCGGTCTTAACAAAATGTTTGCCACACCGGACGACAGGTGCAGGGTCAACGAAAGATAACAATTGTTATACCGAGAGTGATTTGGCACTGTATTTACCCTTCATATTGGTCTTTGGGTGAGAGTTGACCGCCCAACATATCATGTGAATATACATAGAGTCTGATGCCAGGCATGGCGAGCACTTTAAACAGCCGTGAAACACTGGTTATGCTTCTATAATGAAAATATAGTACATTTGCGATAAGCACATCGACATATATGATATTTCGGTGCTGGAGGGGCGGCGGGGGACACAAACAGATGTCACCGGGTCGGTGACAGTCGGTGAAGTGACCGGCTCCCTATCGTTTACATCAGAGGTCGCTTCTGTCACTTTATATCTAGCATAACAGTGCTGTCATATTACCTATCGATTATCATGATGACGCGCTTAGTTGCATGCAAATGTATTTTGTATGCTGTGCCACAAAATGCGTATTTATTGTAAATTTGTTTAAGTAAAATAATGACCTTCCATTTATAAGCAATAATTCCTTGAGGCTGCCCACACTGAGCCTCGCATCCGGGTGCGAGCCTGCAGGGTGGCAGATATTTTACTCATTTTGGGGTAGTTCAGTCGGGGTGGCGGTTGGCTTGAGTATCGGAAAAGTCTCAGCCTGGCGCCCCAGTTTGTAATGTGTGTCAATGTCAATTTTATTCTTATTTTCGAGAAACGTACGTGGGATGAAAATCGTGCAACCTCACACTGCAGGCTGGAAAGATTTCACTCCGTGAGCTTCTTCAAAGATAAGTAATACGAATTAAAATATTGACACATATTACCATCTGGCCACGAAGTCTAGACTTTTCAGATTCACGAGCTTCCCGCCACCCTACCTAACAATCTCAAGATCATGAGTGGAATATCTCTCACCCTGCAGACTCCTACCCGCATAAGAGGCTTAGTATGGAGCAGCCTTTAGGCTCAACCGTTATGAATATAGTATAATTATGAAACGAAATTATGTCCTTATTTAAAGTCCAAAGTTTAAAAATACAACTCAGTGCATACATATGCTTAAGACTTCTTTCGGAGTTAATTAATCATGATTCGTGTTTTTCCTTAACCATTTGAAACGCGACAGCTGGCGCTTTATATGCATTCGTTGATCGTTAAATATCTGTTGTTGAATAATAATAAAGCTAATAAAAATGATAGCCTCAGTTCATTCTATAAATTTACCAGTAAAACGCCATAGTTGGCGATGATCGAGCGAACGCGTATTGTAAAGCGTAATTCGAGCATAAATATGAACTGATCGGTTAAGTAGTTTCCAACATTTAAAAGGGGTGCATGGGGGCACACGTGCAGTGGCACCACATCCCTGACTTGTGGCAAAGTGATGGCTGAGAGGTGGCTACTTCTCAATCACATAGGTATGTATCTATCAATTTTGAGCACAATCGGCTCAGACGTTGCTGAGATATAGAATAGAAATGTGCACGTGCGCACGTGCAGAGGCACTTAAACCTGACTTTTCGGAAAATAAATCAGCTGGCAAGTCCCTATATACACACCAAAGTAGAACACAATCGGCTCAGTCGTTCCTGAGATATAGCACAGGAGTGTGCACGTGACCACGTGCAGAGTCACTCCGTTGCTGACTTATGTAAAAGTCACATCTAAGGAGTCTCTAACCACGTATCAAATTTGAGCACAATCGGTACAGCCATTGTGTTTTTTTTTCGCGAGAAAATATTTTTCAACATATCTTACGCGGCACGCGCCACGTGCACTACACAACACTTTCGGGCGTAGCCCATCAACAAGTCTTGAAACCTGAGGCTGGGCTACACCCGATATTGTTGTTTCTGTTCGTGTGTTTTGATAAATATATCAAATAGTATGAGCTCATGGATTTATTAATTAGATTGTGCATTATGAATTCGAAAAGATATCATGAATAATTATGGGAAAAGGTTCAGACAAATCTTTCATATGCTTATTATAATGCGTCGAATACCCGTGCGTTGACAGTTTCAGATGAAAACAACATATTTTTCATTAAAATCAAGAAAACTGAAAATTTCAACGTCTGGGCTAAGCTAAGCGTGTGATTGTAATACACTTTTTTAAAATATTCGCTCATCGGTCTTAACAAAATGAAACAGTAAGTATTCGCATATGATAGAGTGCATAAGAAATTGGTGCAGCATACCTTCACGATAAGTAGCTGTGTGGAAGAAGGTTAATTTTACCTTTAGTCCTGACAGTGTATTTGTTACCAAGCACTTGCTGACTACCGACTGCTATAAGCGTGGAATGCGTATCAATAAATTAAAATAATTTAGGCTAGGGGCTTGACTCTTGAGTATGCTAAATGTGATTTAATTTATTTTTATATGGCCGAGGATGGATGCAGTTGTTCTAATTAAAATCAAGTGAGCGAAAATAATTTTAAACTACGTCAAATCATATTTCTATCAAAATAAAGTCAGGACAAAACAAAACAAATTGTATTTCTTCCAATTGCTTTAAAAATTATTTGTTACATGAATTAAATAATTTTCCACCACCTGACTAATTTCCTTTTAGGGCTATTTACATTTTCCCAATAAATTAAGGGCTTCTTTCCATCTTATATCCTAAGTGCATTTATGTGAAAAAATATAAATGTCAGTAGAGGCCTTTTGCACCAAACATTCTACCGCGGTAGATTATTTTGATGCACGTTTCTCTTACACTATTGCGGTAAGAAATAAATATAGATAGTGATCAGTATTATTAGATCAGTAAGAATCTGAGCAATAATCATTATTGGTAGATATTTTCTTACCGCAATGGTGCGAAAGAAGCATACTTAAACATAATCTACCCCGGTAGAATGTGTGGTGCAAGAGGCCTCTATTCTCTTTAAACAGCTTCAAGAAATGTTCTGTGGATACGGTGCTGAACATCTGTGGGCGTCGGAAGCCTTGACGTGGGCGGCGTCTGACGGCACCACTCCGAACTCGTGCCGGCTACAGCAGCGCAAGCTTCACGGTCTCTGGGAAAATGCCGCCGAATGATGCTTTGTATGTGGATCGACAAGATTACGCCCACATATGCCATATAAGGCCACAGCGACCGGTCAAAGGTCACCCGAGAAAACAACGCCAGCGGAAATGAAATCCAACGTCAAAATGTCAACATTTTCTGAATGACCACATGTTAAATTATTGCAGATATTAAATAAAGGAAGGCTTTCGCATCGATTACTATATCAGGCCTTTGTGGGATCTGTATATTTCAGCAAAATCATTTGTCACATCACAATGATATTCGTAATTAAGGAGCATATACAAGCTACCATTCGAATCGCCCTAATGTTGCATGTCTATCAACTAAGATTTTAGCAGGATGAAGTTTTCAAATAAGAACATTCATTACATTTCATGCTCGGAAAGACATGACAACCTGTTTTAATTTCTCATGCATTTAAACATCAGCCACTGACAGCTCGACGAGCCCATCTTTCGATCTTAAAGTCAAAACGGTTCCAGGCCCGATGGCCTTCGCTCGTTCCGCGCCAGCTTTCCCCAGTGGCCAGCTCCTTCGCTAGCTTTCTCTCTGATCACCAACTCATGGTCAGTATGCGTACAGACCAAATCGAGACATGGATTCATTCCGCCTGATAGCACACGGCACTAGATAGTCTTTTTTACACTGTATTCATCGCGTAATTCAATTACAGTTTGCAAAGCACAACGAAGAATACTCTCCTGCAAGTTCTTTTCATAAGCATGTGCATGGAATAATGATATGGTAATGTGTAAAGTTGCTGGGAGTGTGTCTGTTACGACATCGCATACCACCCCCCACAGATGACTCCAGTGGCTATAGAAGAGGTTCTATGGAAGAGTCATCGGCTTGAAAACTGATGTGTGAAGTGGGCACTGGGCGCCCAACTCGCCAGACCTCAGTCCTCTTGACTTTTTCTTGAACATATATGAAAGCCCGGGTCTACACCAACAAGGCGCGCCACAACAAAGAATCGATTACTTAAGACCGCGATCAGGTTGGAAGCCAGACCGGTTCCGTAGATGATCGACAATGCAGCGACGCACCTGGAGACCTTGCGCTTACCCATGGTGCTGCGGCGCAAGGGTGTTCATATCGAGCACCTCCTGTGAGGAGATGCGTGTGTGAATCTACGGATGTGATATGTTTTTCGTTTTGCCATGTCTTTGTGATTGTATTGGTGCATGAATCAAGTCTGTCTGATCACTTATACCGAAATTAAAGGTCAAACTGTGAGTCTACTTTTCTTCTGGGACACCCAGTACTAATGGCATTTTCGCCAAAACAACTCGCCAGTGCTGATGGCCGCAGACGAACAGAGCCTCAGCGACCGTTCTGCTTTTCAACGGCTTGTTAATGGTTTGTATTAATTGTTTTATGTTGTATGTGCAGTGTGCATTGTTTAACATAATACATTTTCTCTCTTATTATAGTGGTGATCGCTTAATCGATATAGGTATAAGAAAAAGCATAAGTAATATAAGCGAATATTCAACTTGGAACTCCAGTTGTGAATTGTTTTGTATCTAATTATCGCATCTAATAATCAAACCATTAGCGTGCAATTCGACCATTCCAAAACAGTAATCGCAATCTCTCAGGACCGTGTCGGGACTACTAACGCCGTTTTAATGCAGGCTGATCCGACTAACGACCTCGAAAGAGTGTGTGTGTGTGTGTGTGTGTGTGTGTGTGTGTGTGTGTGTGTGTGTGTGTGTGTGTGTGT
>JARBER010156974.1:0-10630 GCA_030265075.1 Balanus glandula
CTGCTACCCACAACTACCCACGTGGGTAGTAACTACCCGCGAGTCGTGGGTAAGCGGGTAGAAAAGTGACACCTCTACTGCATAACTTCAGGCGCTTACTACTAGTGCCATCTAGGGACATAAATATAAGTGGTCATATGTGGTTGCTCGCAGTCTAAGTAAGAATTTGTTCTGTCCGTCGATTCCCGTAGGAATTTCGAGGAATCGATAAAAAATCGTTCTGCCGATTTCCAAAGCAAAGAGTGAAAGGGAATAGTTCACCTTCAGCATAGTAATTTTAGAACTGGGATAACAGTTTTGTAGCTTGTGTCGAAAAAATATTGTCAGCACTCAGCAAGTTGTCTCTCCTGAAAAAAAAACTGGAAAAAAGTGTTGGACAGTGAAACAGAACCTCGGATATACAAGTCATGCACCCGTTTGGTCCCCTCGTTCAGTCCTGTTCTCCTGCTTCACGCTTCCGGCTTCCCTCGCCCTCGACAGACGGTGGTCACCTGCCCCGCTCGCGCAGCTCCGCCGAGCACGGCTACGGCCGGCGGCCGAGCACGCCCCCGCACGCCGAGCACGGCGTCAACGCCTCCAAGTCGATGCCGGACCTGAGCGGCGGCGGCGGTGGCGGCGGCGGCGGCGGCCCGCGGCAGGAGGGTCTCCACCGGCCCAGCTCAGTCGACCTGCTGGCCTCAGGTGAGCTAGACGCTTATTTTGTTTCATCATTTATTTTATCAACTAGTGAGTAGAACCAGCTGGATCGATCACATCAGCTGTATCGCATCAGGGATATTTCTGATTTTCATACTTGCTTAGAAGAACCTTGACCCAAACTTCTTGCTCTCAACTCTACAGACGGAGTACCCCGGCCGGCACCGAAGCCTCGCTTCCTGACGGTCTCCATCGCCAAGGGAGACGCTGGCTTCGGTTTCACCATCGCGGACTCTGCGCACGGTCAGAAGGTGAAGAAGATCCTGGACCGAGGCCGCTGCGCTGATCTCCAGGAGGGGGATATCTTGGTGCAGATCAATGGAGTGCCACTCAAGGCCATGCCGCACGCCGAGGTCGTCCAGGTATGTCTCATTCTTTTTCTGGTGATGTGTATGTTGTGGAGGTAAACATTCGATCGATGCCCACATTATACGAACATGATGGCCCCCGGCTTGACTTTCGTTTTCGCTTTCGATTGGACCCGTTTCCAAAGTGTAACAATTCGGTCGACTCAATAAGGTTTGCATCGCTGTTTCATCCATTGTTTTATTCTGTAACCTATCTGACAACTACTCTACCTCTGTTTGCAGGTGCTGAAGGACTGTCCGCTGTACCGCGACTCCACGATGACGGTACAGCGGGGAGGCACGAGCAGCTCCTCTCGGAGTGGTGGCCGCCGCTCCTCGCAGCCCAACCTGCACTTCCAGCGCAGCCGCACCCCCACCGGCGACCCGTACAGCTCCGAGGCCTCTGAGAGCGCCGCGCTGGCCGAGCGGGGCTACCGGCCCGACGGGCAGCCGGACAGCCTGGGGTACATCTCCGACGGCCGCGGCTACCCGTCCGCCGACCCGACGGGCAGACCCGACGAGCACGGCTACCCGTCGTTCCCCGGTCAGCCGGACGGCCGCAGCTACCACGACCCGTACCCCGAGCGGCAGGGGTACCAGCGGCCGGACCGGGCGCCGCACCGGACCGACGAGCGCGGCTACCCGTACCACGGCGCGCCGGACGGCCCCGGGTACCGGCCCGGCGAGTACGACGCCTACAGCGGGCCGGCTGGGGACCCGGGGCCCGAGCCGGGGCCCGAGCCGGTGCACCGCGCGGCCGACTCCGGCTACGGCGGCAGTCAGTCGCACCGTGTACCAGAGCCGGGGTACGGAGCGCCGCCGTATCGGCCCGAGCCGCCGCCTCACGCGGACGGCTACCGGCCGGGTCCGCCGCACTGGCCCGGCCGGGCGGCGTACGGCGACGGCTGGCCGGCAGAGAGACCCCCGGCCGACGGCCGCGGCTACGGCGGCAAGTACGGCGACTACGCCCCGCCCGCCAGCCCGCGGCACGGCACGCAACCCTTCTCCTACCACCGGCCGAACGGTCCGAACGCGCGGCCCGGCCCGCCGCCGGTCTCGGCGCACCAGCGGCGGAAGCAGAGCACCAGCTTTGAGCTGGAGCAGCCGGCGCCGGCGGCGGTGCCGCGCCTGCCGCGGCCGCAGTGGGTCGAGACCTCAGTCACGCTGGAGAGACACGAGAACGGCTTCGGCTTCCGCATCGTGGGCGGCACCGAGGAGGGGTCGCAGGTGAGGCAAGGAGTGAAGTGGCAGATGTTGACTTTGAATTTGCTTCCTTAGGGAAACGGATCCGGGATATTGGGAAATATTATATGAGGGCGAAGTTAACCCTGCCTATTGGTGGCTATCGGGGATATTATAATAGGGATAAAGTAGTTGACGTTCGATGCCGTCTGTAACACGTTGTCTGTACGAACAGTGCTGGGCTGTATGACTAACTGGCGACCTGCCTCAGGTGTCTATCGGCCACATCGTGCCGGGCGGAGCTGCCGACCTGGACGGCCGGCTGCACACTGGAGATGAGATCATCTACGTGGACGGTCACCTGGTGATTGGTTCCTCTCATCATCACGTGGTGGAGCTGATGAGCCGGGCCGGAGGCCGGGTCCAGGTGAGAGTCGCCACTGGTGGGGAGCTGCGTCAGTAACAGCACGGAACGCAACATGAACTTAGAGCAGCAGCAACGATAGTCTGCAGTTTTGTATGTACCCTTGTCACCCGAAATCTGCACTCTCCGTATTCGTGGTTATTATACCTTGTTACAATTCGACGCCTTGTGACGATTTTGTTACTTAATTGCCGATTAAGCCAACTTTAAAGGGTGCGTACTTCTGAATCACGTGTCAGCACAAGTTCAGGGCATGTCACAACTGCATCACATTGTGCGCCGTGAAGTCCAGGATATATGTACGCAATCATCCAACTGATTCCGTCTGTCAACTGACCACCACATATCACGCTGTCACATTGACTCGTGTACTGTGATTATCATCCCTATCACCCCGACTCTCTGTCACTAACCAGCGACCACCTCTGCCCCGCCAGCTCGGAGTCCGTCGGCTTCTCTCTCCCTCCTCTCGGCCGCGGCACGCGCCGCCCCCGCCAGCCTACCCGTACGAGGTGACCGTCACGCGCGCCAGCGGCGAGGGCTTCGGCTTCGTCATCATCTCGTCGGCGGGCCGGTCCGGCGCCACGATCGGCCGCGTGCTGGACGGCAGCCCGGCGGCGCGCTGTGGCCGGCTCTTCGTGGCCGACCGCGTCCTGGCCGTGAACGGGACGCCGATCGCCGGCCTGCACCACGACCAGGTGGTGGGGCTGATCAAGGAGGGCGGGCTGAGGGTGACGCTCACGCTCGGACCGCCCACCGATGACTCGTCCAGCACGGCGTCCACACCGCAGAAGGTGAGGAGATGGCGCGAGGCGGGCTGGTGACGGGGTGTGGGGTTATTACATGTAGGTAGTTTGGGTTGGGAGGGGATGGAAGGGACTTGCCTTGCATCCATACTGAGAACATTGCAGTGATTCTTGTTGAAGCTATAATGTTTGTTTTGCTGAAAGGCTGCAATTGCTTTGGCGGCTGAATGTTAAATCCGTTTAAATATAAAGACAAAACAGTTTTTATATACCAAAGTGTACATTATTTATGATTATCAACTGTTTGAAATATTATTGTTCTTAGAGTTGTGATGTTAAAATAATATTTAGAATCATTATGTGTAATCTATTGATTCCGCAAAAGTAGGAATAAATGTCACTCTACAAAGTACAATAAATTCGTGAAAGCGATGTATGACGTTGACTGTTCCGGGGTGATCGCAGAATGAGCTAATACCGGCCTCGGCCCACCTGACTACTGTGACTCCACGTGACCAGACACCCGACTCTAACCTGTGGTCACGTGACGCCACCGTTTACCTTGACTCGAGCCTGCAGGACATCAGGTATATACTGTGACGACCGACATATACCGATACCAACCGATAGATAGACTGTAAACTATCGTTCGTAATTTTAGTACCGAAAGTACTGTATGCTGTTGGTAACAACTTTATACAAATGGAGAAACTGCATCAACATTAACTTATTACTTGGTTACCACGAATGTTGATTACATTTTTCCAAACATACGTGATACGATTTTATGCTCGTGCCACAAAATTTTTACTAAATTATCATACGTAATCGACAGGATATCGTAATTTATTTAAAATATTATCAACTTGCTTACTTTGCCGGTCGCCGCGACCGTTCTGAACGATCTTGACGTGCTTGTATAATCGGGCTGTTCCCTGACGTAGACTGGATCTTGCTACGTGACGTGACATTACGTGACATTGTCCAGGGTCGGATGCTACCTTGACATGACTGGAGCTGGACTGCCTGTCGGACTGGACAGGACCGAGGTTAGTAGACACTGGACAGTCTGACAGTCGGATGATAATATGACAGTCTGCTGACAGTCTGACAGTCGGATGATAATATGACAGTATGATGACAGTCTGATAGTCTAATGATAATCTGACAGTCTGATGACAATCTGACAGTTTGATGACAATCTGACAGTTCGATGACAATCTGACAGTCTGACATGCCACCTACGCGGACGGGATGACTGAGCGGATAACACCTAGGTGGTGACTGAAGGCAATGACACAGCCTGATGACCCGATTTGACCTGACCTGACCTCGTCTGAACTGACCTGACTCGGCTTGATGATTGATGGTGATGCTCCAAATACTCCCTGTCGAAAATGCTTTTACCAGTGATTCTTAAAATACGCGACAAAATACCGAATTCTAGAACACGATTGAACTATCAACATTTACATGTTCGTCAATCGTTATCTATTACGCTTTGGCGAGTGTTTCTCCCTATCAGTCTGCCCCTTGGGGCAGGGCAGGACAGGGCAGGCCAGGACAGGACAGGACAGAACAGAACAGGATGTCCCTCAGGACAGGACAGTATATTCCTCACGGCAGGACAAAACAGTCTGCCTCATAGGATAAGACAAGACAAGACTAGGCAGACTGTCCCACAGGGCAGGGCAGGTTGACTACCGGTGACCAACACTCAATCTGCCCCTGCCCGATATCCCGCGTCCATCGCTAATCTTCAGCCTCATCACATTTGACACCCCTCCACCTCCTGCAGCTGATTTGTAGTCTCCCGACGTTTGACCCCCCCCCCCCCCTCCGGCCCTAGCTGAACCCCGTGTGACCCGTGTGACCCCGTGTGACCCCGTGAGACCCGTGAGACCCGTGTGACCCCGTGTGACCCGTCTGACCCCGTGAGACCCGTGAGACCCGTGTGACCCCGTGTGACCCGTGAGACCCGTGTGACCCCGTGTGACCCCGCCTTTCCGGCTCTCTTTACAGGAGGAGCACCAGGCCGGGGACGGTGCGCCGGGGGACGGCGAGCTGCACGCCATCCTGTTCCAGCGCGGCTACCGCGGCTTCGGCTTCTCGATCCGCGGCGGCCGCGAGTTCGATAACATGGCGCTCTATGTGCTGAGGATAGCCGAGAACGGACCCGCGGCGATCGACGGCCGACTCCGGGTACGGTGCTGACCTCTGACCTCTGATATCTGACCTCTGATATCTGACCTCTGATATCTTGCCTCTGATATCTGACCTCTGATACCCGACCTCTGATATCTGACCTCTGATATTTGACCTCTGTTCGCTGACCTCCGATACCTGACCTATGATATCTTACCTCTGTTATTTGACCTCTGTTCGCTGACCTCTGGTATCTGACCTCTGGTATCTGACCTCTGGTATCTGACCTCTGGTATCTGACCTCGGTATCTGACCTCGGTATCTGACTTCTGTTCACTGATCTCTGATATCTGACTTCGGGTCGTGGCTGTGCAGTGCTCTTATTGATTAAACACCCGATATTTCGTTCGACTGTGTAATGTTCATGGAACTTTTTTTCATTTTCATTGATAACTCCAACCTCTTTTGCGGAGAAAACGTTAATAGCCATTGAATGTGAATCGGTCGATAAGTTGTTCCATGTCTATCCATCGTCATTACGAATATTCACGGAAACATCACCCTCCTTCTGTATTTCCAGGTCGGTGACCAGATTCTTGAGATTAACCAGACCAACACGAAGGACCTTACACACGCTGAAGCAATCGAGCTTATCAAAGATGGCGGCTCCATCGTGCGCTTGCTGGTTCGCCGTGGCGGCAGAGTTCCTCAGGTGAGCGGACGCTTATCGACCTGTGGCTCGCATACAATCTGAAGAGCTGCTCATTCACTCGGTGATGACGCAAGATGAGCTTGCTGATTTCCATCTTGAAGTGGACGCATACCAATCGTGTTTTAATCTGTTTACTTCCTGGTGATTCAACTTTGTATTTGTCCTGCATGCTACCAGCTATGTAGCGGTCCATTTGGGTCTTCGTTTGTTATCGACATGCTTTTAGGCCATGTATTACCGAGCTTTATGTTTGCATGATTCTGTACTTGTTGATTTCGATAGCGTATGACTGTAGTGTCTACAAACTGGCTGGCGATAGGTCAATCGATGGTCAGACCTCATGCCCACTTCTGTGGTCTGCGGACGGAACTCAATATTTGCATCTGAAGCCGATAGCATGCCTTAAGTGGTCAATAACCATTATGTTAGCCACCCAAATGTTAAACAAAGGAATCACCATGTCGTTTGATGAAGATCTCTGCCGGTGCTGACGGTGTTATGACGTGTCTCTGCCGGTGCTGACGGTGTAATGACGTGTCTCTGCTGGTGCTGACGGTGTAATGACGTGTCTATGCCGGTGCTGACGGTGTTATGACGTGTCTCTGTCGGTGCTGACGGTGTTATGATGTGTCTCTGCCGTTGCTGACGGTGTTGTGACGTGTCTCGGCAGGTGATGACGGACCAGTCGGTGCCGTCGTCGCTGACGCCGTCGTCTGCCGGTGGCACGGGACGGTCGTCGTCGCTGTCTCAGCCGTACCCGCCTGCCTCGCACGGCTACCCCGGCCCGCACGGCGGCTACCACCCGGCGACGCAGGGCTACTCACACGCATCCGACGGCTACCCTCCTGTCTCGCAGGACTATCCTCCCTCCTCCCAGAGCTACCATCCTGCATCACAGGGCTACCACCCCGCCTCGCAGGGCTACCCGAGCTCCCAGACGAGCGGCTACCCCAGCTCCCAGCCATCCAGCTTCGCCAGCTCGCAGCCCGGCGGCTACCCTGCCTCTCATTCGTATCCCGCTCTGGCAAACGGGCCTCGGTCCCTAGCCAACGGTCACGTGCCTGGCCTCTCTTCGTACCCGCGCTCCGCGGCCCCGCTCGGCCAGAGCTCTCCGCTGGGGGCCGACGAGCTCGGCTACTGGCGGCGACAGACAAATCAGTAGCCGCGGCGTGAGCCCGTCACAGCCCGCGTCCGCTTCGAGTCTGAATCGCGATCGTGCAGTACTGCCAGAAGGCCGCGGCGGCTGCCTTTGCAGCGCCTGTGTGTGTGATTTGGTGTCGTTTTACCTCTGTGTTGAAGGCGGTGCCGGCCGTGGGTGGTGTTTTATCGCGGCGTGTTGTTGACGTGTGGCGGTGGCGCTCAAATCGGCTGTATTGCACGGAGTGGCGATGGCTTGTGCCGAGTGGGGCTGCGCACTAGTGTGTTGTTGTGTTGTGTTATGTGCTCCTGCTGATTATTGGGCCAATGTGGAGAGAAGTCCGCCACATCTCGACGTCAAAGGTCTCGTAACGATCATTTTATGTTGGTAAATCATGGTTGACGCGTTTGTCCTATGCACTATATTTGCCGCTTTTGAAAAGACAATCATGAGTTCATGTGCTTGATTTTCCTGCGATTGTGCCTTAAATATTGCTGCTCGCAAGTGGTCAGATGTGGTCGTTTGGTGGTCAGAACAGACTAAAGCCGGTTCACTTGGCCAAGGGAGTGCCAGCATGTACCAGTGATTGATGAAATTGTTCGTGAAAACTAATATAATATTTTATATGATGTTTCAGTTTGTTTTGGCTTCAGTATTGTTTTAAGATTAAACGCATCGGTTTGAACTTGCCTCACTTTCATGGTTAGGGTAAAGGCCAAAACTCATGATAAATGACTGAATGTGTGTGACACTAGTTCTGAAACAGAATTTAACCATCCACTTAGAATGTGGGGTCATGGAGCCTTAACCCGCGCGGCGTAGAGGGGTAAATTTACCCCCCCCCCCCTCCCGGAATTTGTGGATAACTATCAAGATATCAACTTCAAACTTACTGTACGTTATGTTGCATCAATTTGACATCTTGTGAGAAAATTTTTAACAAAATCGATTGGTACATTTGGAAGAAAATGGCGTTTTGATGACGTCATGTCATGCAAATTTTGATGAAAAAACGATAAATGTTTGAAAAATCATGGAAAATCGTGTATAAACGAAATTTGCAAACAAGAAACGCCGAGAGATAGGAAATTATATTCCCTACAATATGGCTATCACGGTTTTTCAAACTTTTGAGTTTTTGACCCCCAAAATTTCAAAAAGCAATTTTTTCAAAAAAGTTTTCAAAAAACTTTGTTTAGGCTATTAAAAGAAACGGAATATATGTAAGAAAACTACGAATGGATAATATACATACCAAATTTCAAAGCAATATATCTGATTTTGACTGAGTTATAGCTTCTCGAGTGTAAGTGACACATATGACGTCATTCTTGAAAATCACGTTTTTTTTGGCCTTTTTACAAGATACGAATAAATAAATGTCAGTATTGTTCTTTTAAGGCTAAAAAAGTCAAGAAACATCTAACTTTGGTTAATTGTATTTGATTTCAAAATTTGACCTCAAATTACCTGGTTTTGACCTAAATTTCGCCTAAGGGTCAGTTTATGGGGTCAGAATGTAAAAATGAGTACTTGTTTCGAATTATTCGTGTAAAAGTGCCCATAAATCATGTGCCGCATGAGTTTCTTTGACATTTTGAAAATGGTGACCTTGTGTGACCTGACCTTGACCTTGACCTTTACCTTAAATTATACTTTTGATAATGTAGAATATGACTTACACACCTTGTGAGAGGTTTCGTTTAATACAATGCAGAATCAAAGACTTTGAATGGGAAACATGGCCCGTCAAGTCGAGAACCTACGATTTGACCTTTGACCTAACCTGTGACGTCACATGTGACCTCCAGGTCCACAAACATTAATTAAGCTCGACAACTTTTCCGTGGCTATCGAATGCTGGCTTGCGCGTCTCGCTGCATTTATGGTTCGGAAGATACGAGGGGGAATAAAATTTACCCCCCTACGCCGCGCGCTCGGCTGTAGACCTCTACGCCGCGCGGGTTAAATGAACAAATACAAAATGACCTTAGGAGAAACACCCTGTGTTGTATAGTAATGAGTATCCGTTAAATCTTAAGTAGTTAGTCAAGTGTTAAGTTCTTATTTGCAGATGCATGGTCTTCAGCATTCTTTAGGTTTCTTTCAAAAAAGGTTCCACAGGGATACACTGTGCGATATGTCAAGCTGAGTGTAATGCGGCACAGTGAGCCACGACAGGCGTCAGACCGTGGCAGACACTGCATCTGCATGCATGATCATAACACTGAAGAGGCCAAAAGGGAGACTGCAGCTGTGCAGGGGAAGCTAACACTGATCATGAATTTCCTGCAGCGCACGGCCAACTGAATTACATAATGACAAAAAAACCAGGGACAACTCTAAGCGGAACTCAGTAAAATTGGGCCACTGCCAACTAATCCAGTGACATCTGAAAAAGTGACTACTGAGCCAGTGACAACTGAACCAGTGACGACTGAACCAGCAACACTCGGAAAGGGGCCAATTCAATTGAACAAAATGATATTGAAAAAGGAAATAAGTTTTTACCGCAGTAACTTGGTTCAAATTCGGAAAAAAATGCACATGGAAGCAAAAACCAGCGAGTTTTCAAAAGTGAACATGAACTTTGGGATTCTCCCCTTAAAGCGTCTGTAGGTGTTCTCCAAATCCCGATACTGATCCTCTAGAGCACCTTTGCAATTTTGAGTGATATTTTGTAAGCTAGAGCATTGCCAGATCCTTAACCCACGCTTGACCGGGGGGCGGGGCAAATATTGCCCCCCTGACGAATATTCAGAATAACTCAGAGCGCAATAACGCTATCGAGCTCAAACTTTTGGTACTTTATCCTGCATCAATTTGACATCTTTTGTGAAAAAAAAATCCAAAATTTTTGTATACATTTTTGAGATATATGGATTTTAGTGACGTCACTACACACGACTTTTACGATAAAACAAGCATCTGTTTGACAGGCTGCAAAAGAAACAAATTTAAACTGAATTGCAATCCGAAAAAATCGAAGCATATTAAATTGCAAGGGCTACAAAATGGCCATCTCGGTTTTGGAATTTTTTTGATTTTGACCCCCAAAATTTCAAAATTTAGATTTTTTTTTTAATTATCACAGAACAAACATTTTCAAAGATATTAACATAAAACGAAATATACATGATTCAGACACATATCAAAAGTGTCAATACAAAATTTCAAACCGATATCTTTGTTTTTGACCGACTTATTGCTCCCTAAGTACGGTGAATAGTGACGTCATAT
>JARBER010156985.1:0-10630 GCA_030265075.1 Balanus glandula
GTTGCGTTGACAGTCAGGCGACCCCTGACCCCGGGGGCTCCCTGCTGAATGACGACCCGACCCCTGAAGCTCAGTCGGGTGCTCCCTGATCGAAATAGACCGACCCGTGCCGCGACAGCGGTGAGCAGATCAAGGCCGCTGGAGTGTGAGCAGCGCAGGCGCAGTCACGAGCGGCCTCTGTGGGGGCATTTCAGCCTCCCACGTCCCAGTATCGGACGACACAGAAGGGCTTCTTTCTCTACCACTGCCGCTTGTGCAGCGACGGACCCGCTGCCCGCATGCGACCGCGACAGTCAAGGCGAACCGCAGCAGGTCCGGAACTCGGTCGAGAAATGCCGCTCACGAGGAAAACTGGCGGCGCCGGCCGGGCGTCGTCCTCTCAGGACCATGCACGGCGTCCCCGCGAGCGGAGATGGCTATCCGGGGGCCTGTCGCCGCCGCCGCCGCCGCCGCCCGCTCTTCGTGACTGCTGTCGTGGACGCCCGTTCGGGAGTGGAGGTATGCACCGGTTATCGAGTCGGACCAAAACGGAGCCGCTGTGCCCGGCGCCGCCCCTCGCCCGTCGCCGGTCGACTCGGTTTAGTCGTCGGACTGTGTTGCGTCCCCGCCTCGTCGTTGTGTCCTCCGCTCATCGCTGTGCTGGCCGCTGGGTTGTGCCTGTGTCGTGTTGGGCTGCGCCTGTGTTGTGTCGAGCTGTGCCTGTGTCGTGTCGGGCTGTGTTGAGCTGTGTGCTCGGCTGGTCGGCTCGGCCTCCCGGCGGCGGCTCAGGTCGGGGTCGTCGCCTCAGGTCGGGGTCGTCGGCCCTGAAGCGCCTCAGCTTCGGAGCCGGCCCCCGTCCGAAGCGGGGTCGCCGAGCTGGGTCGCCGCGGGCCGTGCCTGGTGCCAGGTAGCGGATCTGATCCCATCCAGTGGCCTGCAGGAGCCGTGTGATCCCTGGTCGGGCCGGTGCCTAAGTGGTTTATCTGTGATGATGACCACACGGACAGCACTGGTGACCTGCTCAGACCATGTGTAGAGCTGTGCTGAGCAGAGTGATCGCCACAGTGCTCAGCGGCACCCGGTCTTCTTATGGTCACTGACCGGCCACCAGTCGCTTATCCGGTTCATAGGGTAGACAGGATATTGGCTGGATCACGCGAGCCTTGCTTAAAATGTATCCACGTGCAGCCGCCTAGCTTCGTGAGCCAATGGCAGGGGATTACATTTTCGGATCACCTTTTTAGACCGTGGGGATTTTACTATTGCAAATATTTACGTGTAAACTTTAGAATGTTTTGCATACTTTAAAGGAGAGAATCGATGGCACATATGAACAACGCGTATGAACAGGGTTGTTGGGGAGCATGATCCCCACTTTTCGTTTTTCATTATTTGATTTTTGCATTACGTGTCTTAGGTGACAAACTTTTCGCTTATTTGACAAGAAACCAAATAAAACTATACATAGATAAGAGGAACCCAAATAAAATCACGTCAAATCAAATCAAATAGATATGATTTCTCTTACTCAAGACAATGATAAGCTCACCACCTCCCGCCCCCTCCCCCCCCCCACACACACACCTTCTTCTCGAGACGTGGCTATGTCCATGAGGCGACATATCCACTATCCAGTGTGTTTGCTGTTCAGTCGCTGAACATTCTTGTCATCAGGGAACCAAAGCATGGTTTATGATTGACGATCCTCATAAAATCCCATTAATACCCCTTTTAAGTAATGCTTACTGTCGGATCATCGTCAATCATTTTGGCGAGGAATCCGAATCGAACGTGGTCTGTCACTCCCAAACAGGCGCGGAATCCGACCAGTTTGGCTCTTATTGGCCCAGTAATCCCAGTAATCTGCCACACCCAGACACCGAGAGCGCCAGAGTAGAAACCCACATGAAGGATTACCAGCCTGCAGAAGCGGGCGGCTCAAATTTGAAGCGTGCCATTTCAGAATACTCTGCACTCAGTCGTGTGAAGGTCAGCCTCTAAAATAGAACCCTTGAAGATTTATCGGTCAACGGTGAGCTGTTTTCCTATGGCCCCACGATCTCAGCGTTGCACGCAAAGGCACAAATCGCTCTTCTCCGAATCTCCTGCGCAGCGACCTTTCATGATCCGCGCTATTTCGAGGTCCGTGCCCTTTACATGCCGGCTTTATGGTTCCTTCTCCTCGATTCCGCGGCGGAAACCCCGCCTGGGCGGCATCTCCGGCGGGGGCGGCGCGTCAGACCTCAGTGAGTTCGATCCCTCCTGCCCACCTCACCGTCTCGGTCACGGCCTGTCGCGGCGCGCGCTGCGTCAGCAGCTCGCCGAGATCTGAGGTAGCTCTGCGGGTGTGATGGGCTGGAGCGCGCCCCGTCAGCACAGCCGCGGAGGTAGGCGGCCGAGACGCTGACAAAGCGCCACGGCGTACCCCGGATAGGTGGATGACACCGGGAGCTGGGGCAGAGGGTACTAGGGCTGATATGCAACTCAGGTTGCTGGTTTGGCCGTTTTGGTGTCGCGCAGTGTCGCGCAGTTGTGCAGTTGTCGCGCAGTTGTCGCGCAGTGTCGCGCCGTGTCGCGCTGTGTCACGCAATGTCGCGCCGTGTCGCGCAGTGTCGCGCCGTGTCGCGCCGTGTCGCGCAGTGTCGCTCAGTGTTGTTCAGTGCGTTGGCGTGTTGTGGTTTCCATAGCCGTGTTTATAGAGTGCTGACCGGAGGCTGAGGACAAAAACCCCGTGCCGGAGACCGCGCTCACACCGGCCGGGCTGCTGCCGCCTCGAGCGGGCTTTTTCCCGACCACCGCAGCGTGGAATCCCCAGGTCCGTCAACGGACTCGAGCGTCCGTATCGTCACCAGGCTCAAACGCACGAAACGAGCTCTGTGACACTTTACCCGCTTACCATACACTCTGGGTGACGTGTGTGGCTTTCCACAAACTGACGCATGTGCGCTGTGCATTGTGTAAGTCTGGATGGAATCGGGTCGCCAGCAGTCACATTTTATCTAATATAAATAGGTTTTCCCAGGGGCATGATCGCTGCCCCCTAGCTACGCCCCTGGCTGACGATGGTGACGTTGACGTCAGCAGCTCTGCGCTCCTCTAGCTCCGGCGTCAGTGCGCGTTGCAACTCCTGCAGCTCCGGTGCGGCGCGCTGGTGAGCGCTGCTGCCGGGCGCCAGATGACTCGGGCGGGGGCGGCGGGTCTGCACTCTGCAGGGTGACTGGGCGGGGGCGGGGGCGGGGGCGGGGGCGCGGACGCGGGCGCGGGCGAGGAGGTGGGTCTGGCGGCGGTCCCGGTGTTTATACAGTGCGTCGGATCGAGTTCCGGTCCACTCGCGGCTGCAGTTCCCACCGTGCCGGACCCGGCGGCTCGGCTGTGGGCAGGGGAAGAAGACATCACTTCACTCTGCTGCAAGCTGCTGCAGGACACGGTTGCTCCGCGGCCGTGACGATGAGACAGGTCACGGGGTTCAAACTACCGCAATAAAATGACGTTTTATTATTTACTCGGTGGCGTATAAACCAATCCAGACCAGTGTCATTCGTCTCAAATAATTCATGGTTGTTCAGACGCAGGCATTATAAAACTGTTACGTTGTTAGCGCTTGTGGGCGCGTATGGCAGTGAATGTTCTCGCATGCCGGATGTGACTAGTTGGTACGTGCGAGACTAAAAAATATTTCCTCATCAACATGCTTCGGTGAACCGTCACTCTCTGTACGTCAATCACGCTGACCTACAGTTCAAACCAGCCGGGGTCGCCCAGTCGCTGATTGCTCGTCCAATCCTTAGTCATTGCAGCCAATTAGCCAGATCTAGACCGCTCTCATCGGATGAAACGGAAGAGCGGTCGTTCCGCAATCCACCGTGCCGACTGTGACGTCATCGAATGACGTCACGGTCGTCACAAGGCCGCCGGTGTCGGTGCCTGTGAGACTGTGCGCCATATTCCGTTTACCTCATGGTGCTGGTATGTTCGTAGGTAATCTTCGACCGGATGCACTATGGCCACGACCTTGTCCCGCTCTGCTCAAGGAAGTTTTGAGCAGCTTTGAATAAGCTATCAAAGGATGCCACATTTCCGCGCCAGAGGATGAGACGATATTGTTTCAGGTGGTGGATATTCGTCAATCATATCTCATAGATTCATCTTTCCTTGTGTGAATTAATTTGTTAGGAATTAGCATCTGACATTTCCTGCCTCCTGAAAGCTACCACCATATGTCATCCACCAGCTGCGAATTAATTTAGACTTGTAATGAGTTAAATTCAGTGTAGTTATATTGGGCAATGGACAAAGGAATATAAATAAAATTTAGGTTTTCCTGTACGCGAGGCACACCTACTCACAAATAACTATCAATCCAGCTGCAGCATGTGAAATGTGACATGTCATGACCCAATTCCATGCATAGACGAGTTCTATCGCCACGAGGAGTAAACATCGAACAAATTGCGCGCCGACGCGATCTGGAAACCATTTTTTTAAATCCTGCAGAAAGACTCTGGTCCTCTGGCTTATTAACAATCGACATTCTTTCTTACGAAACGAGGAAAGATAAGCTGATTCAAGGTGTCGTGAGTTGCGTAGCCTTAATCTTCCGCTTTTTCTAATTTCACTCCATTATTAGCTATCAGGAAATATAACAAAGCCTGTCAAGTCTTTAAAAGCATTGATCGGCACATGCCCAATATTTTCGTTTCAATTCCAGGAACAGATCAAACATTGACAACTCAGTTATCTCCCGTTGCCCTCCCCCACCCTGCTAACTCCGCGTCTCCCCCTGTTGCAGGATGTTGAAGCACGTGCAGCTGAGTCCGTCGCGGCCGATGGCAGTGGGAGGCCGCGGCGGCCGCACCGACACCTTCAGCCTCAGCTCGTCCGTCAGCCTCGGCCTGGCGCCGGAGGGCACCCTCAGCTCGCGCAGCTCGTCCTACACCTCCCTGAACGAGACCCAGAGCAGCGCGGCTAGCAGCAGCTCCCAGGGCGCCGCCAGCAGCAGCTCTCAGGGCGCGGCCAGCAGCGGGTCGCTGCCGCCACAGACCATTAGCGGAGCCCACCAGCAGGCCGAGGGGCCATCGGTGAGTCGGAGAGGCAGGGAGAGAGGGAGAGGGGAGAGGGGCCATCGGTGAGTCGGAGTGGCAGGGAAAAAGAGAGAGGGCAAGGAGAGGGAGAGGGTAGGGAGACAGGGAGAGGTTAGGGGAGAGGTAGAGGGCAGAGAGAGATGGAGAGAGAGAGAGGGAGAGGGAAGGGGAGGCAGGGAGAGTGGAAGAGGGCAGGGAGAGAGGAAGAGGGCAGGAAGAGAAGGAGAGGGCAGAGGGAGAGGGAGAGGGCACGGGAGAGGAAGAGGAGAGGGAGAGGGCAGGGAGAGAGGGAGAGGGCAGGGATAGAGGGAGAGGACAAGGGACAAAAACACCTAACCAGACCCTGTCTCTCTCAATTTGCTTTTTTATGTTTTCTTTCATTTCTTAGCTGGGAGTGCCGCGACATTTCTCTTTTGTTTTCTGGTGTTAAAGTAAGGTGGGATTCGTCGTTGGGCTTGTGGGTGGGGGGCACTCTCCTGGTCACCATGAGTTCAAGGGTGGCGGCTTAGAGAAAAAAAGAACGGCCAGCGGCGCCAGCAAGCCAGGGGTGTGGATTGTGGAACGGGGAACCATTTTGCAAGGTCACGTCAATGCCGAAGTTGTATGCATGTTTGCTTTGTCGCTGGTAAAACCTGGCATTACGTTCGATCTACCGCATAAGCGTATTATTATTTTTCACCCGTGAAGTGATACGTCTTATTTACTATTTAGCTCTTCCAGCCTTGTCAGTTCACGTTTTCTCCTGGCAACAAATAGTATTTACTTCAGCTTAAGTTACCGGTACTCAACGTACGACCTTAAGCGCATTTACATACATTTGCCTGATGGCAACCGGCCTTGAGTTGAACGTCCTGGAGTTGGCATGGCTGGCCAGGGGCCACGTCAGCCTCTCCCTCCAGACACCGTCTGTGTCAGTGTTCTGTACCGGCAACTGCCCTCCATTGCGAGCCAATCATCCAGTTTACAACACACGAGAGCGAATCTGCATCCCACAATAGAATCGTGCGTCGGGGCCGAGGTTACTGCTTTCGAACGGCTTCACTCCCCCGGTGACGGCTCCATTGTATCGGTGCGATCCGATACCCGTTCACAGCCATCAGCGTCGACGGCCGTCACGTTTTCGATAAAACGTGCGATGTAACTGCCCGTGCTCCCCGTATACTCACCTGCAGCGGCTGTCCAGTCGGATTCCTCCGCGGTCGGGCCGTGCCCGAGCCACTGGCCTCTACCTGTCGGGTCTGGCGTGCGATGGTTCGTCTGTACGGATTCTGCATAGATTGTACGATGTGATCGCTCGGCGGCTGGGAGCGCTCGGGCCCGGCCTTCTGAGCGGTTTCAGGACAGCAGTATCGATCATGATGTATGTTCGTCCTGCTGACATCCTGGTATTCTGCGTGGAAATCGGACGGGCTAGGCCAGTAGATGTCTTTGTAGTCGTACTATGTGCTGTTCGACCGTCAGTGGTCAGTGGCAGTGATATTTTTTAGTGTCGGGTTCAGATGTGTAGGCTGTAGATGGCAACGGAAAGGAATCGACAGACATGCCGTATAACGGTCAGTGGAAAGAGGAGCTGCTAGGTTAAGTATCGACAGTGGTAGAACTCAAGTCACATTTAAAATTCATATTTCACTACATATGTCTATAACTTCTTTACCCGGAGTACCTATCTTTGTACCCACCCTTTGCTGTCATATCCGCGGTGGAATTAAATTATTTTACCGAGCCACACAAAGACAAACCAAGCTGTCATCTCATGAGTACCTCTTTCTGCTGAGTGATGCCTTAAGTCTTTTGTCATTACAAATCGACGCGGAAACGTCAATCACTCGCCTATTAACGCACATCCCTCTGGGCGGAGAATCCTATGTATGTATCTGTTCCGATCAACCCCTGTGTATGTTGAAATAAATCGGCAATCATAGTCTCATCTGAAGCGGTGAAAAACACATCGTCATTCATACATCTCCGTAACGGTACACGAGACGTTTCCCACCGCCTACCTCCCGGAAATATATGGTTTATTATTGATCCGGGGCGCACAAACAAACTGTGCCGGTCGCTCCGTCATCTCGGTGTGATGATGTGTGCATAAATGAGTCATCAACGTCATCAAACTCCGCCCGACCACCCAGCGCGTCCGCCCGTCATTCGAACAGAATTTTACCGGTAAACATAGCGTAATGTTCTTCTCTGCTGCACTTGCGGCACACCTGCGATGCACGAGTCTCAGTGATTTCCTCCAGTGCCACACATAGAGGGAAGGGCCTTTCAGTATCAACGGTTCATCGCTTGCCGTGATGATTTGTGAGTCACAGCAATGGTTCTCAGAAACGTCGTTATTTGATAGCTTTGACACGTATTTCGGGTGATAAGCGACAGTAGCGATATTTCAAACAATGTCACGTCTTGAAACAAAGTCTTATAACAAAGTGTCAATTCTTGACGTCTCAGTCATTAGCAACTGACGTGTAGAAGGGCCATGAGAAACTGCTCACAAATTGATGGTACGGGGTTCAATTCTAGCGTGTCTGGTTTATTTTCATGGTGTTCAGCGATCGAACAGAATACCGCCAAACTTGATTTGCTTTATGGGTTTTAGATGGCATTTAACAAAATCGATGAAAGCTGGATAGTACACTTTTCCTTGCTCGATATATGCTGTTTATTTGTTCCGATATCGCCTTGTAGACATCCGTTGATACTGCTTGTCACCGACTAACATAGTCTCATAAACACCTTAGTAAACAATTGCATGCTTTCGTAATCTCGACCAGCTGTCAATCGAATCCGTTTAACTATATTCAAGAACACCACTTTCCCGAGGTTTTTCTGAAAGTGAGGTACTAGTACGCTTGTAAAGCAGGTCAGTGGGCGGTCACGGTATGTGGTTCCACGGACACCTGGTGCGCGGAGGCGGACAGTCGCATGTCTAGGGATTTCTTTTCGCCGTCTGAGGATTTTTTGATGGTTGTCTACTGACTTCGGTCACGCTAATTGTTACAGCAGAGCTATCTAGCTATAAATCACCGAAAATGTAATGTTGAGCTGATTAGCTGCTAGTAGGAAAGACTATAGCCCAGCGACCAGCTGAAATGAGTTGGGGCGTTTTATTCGCACAATTAGTATGCAATGCAAGGAGATGACGGTCTTTATATTTGATTGATGGAGCCACAACCACGTGTGAATCCCTGCCAATGAGAAAACGTTGTGAAAGTAAGAGCAGTCGCTCAGTCCCTCGTCCCAGGATGCGTCATTATGGTTATATTCTTTGCACTTAATTTGTGAATGATAATGCATTTCGAGTAACGTATACCTATTAAGCAAACATAAAGAAGTTTCTCGTTGGTTTCTTTGGTAATGCTAATGGGAAAGAGAATGCGTGCTTTTTATTTAACATTAGTTGTTTTTCTTCAAATGCGCGAAACTGCTACTCATTTTCCACGTGAGAACCATATTTACTTTCATTCCTGTTATCTGACAAGTAGATGCGTCCACCACAACTACCCAATTAGCAAAGGTCTTCGACGCCTCCACTCACGTTCCTTGCAATCAGACAGCAGCATCAATCAAATACCACAGATTGTTGGACCGGCACTTCTGAACGAGGAAAACCACTACAATCACGCCGAAGAACACCTCATTGTCGGAGTAATTACGCCGTTAGAGTTGCAGCCGCCCTCGCGGGGCCCGCCCATTCTCCTGAAACCGCAACGCTGGATTGTATCACACAATGCCTGTTAGCCGCTACACGGAAAAAATCGCTGAAAACATTTGACGTTACTGATGCGCCGCCCTTCTGCGGTAAGCCCTGCGTCAGCTGGGTGCCGCCTGCCGTGAGGTGCAGCTGTTCAGTCTGAGCCGGATGGTCCCGCCGATCGCTGCCTCGTGACCCTGCGCCGTGACCCTGTGTCGCCTCCTCTCCGCCCCGTGATGTGTGCCCGTGTGCCCCGCCCCGTGCTGACCCCGCCCGGTGCTGAGTGTGTGCGTGTGGCCGTGACCACCGCGCTACCCCGCGGCCACGGCTCCACCTTCGTGACGCGTCACGTGACGACCGCCCCCGTGACGGCCCCCGTGACGGCCCCCGTGACAGTCCCCGTGACGGCGCCCCCTCCCCCGCGGCCACAGATCCCGGTGAAGGTGTACGCGCGCTGCCTGCGCTCCGACATCGAGTACAAGACGCTGAGCGTGACGTTCGGCACGACCTGCCGCCAGCTGGTGTCGACGCTGCTCAACAAGTACCGCATGAAGCACCGCGACCCCAACCTCTTCTACCTCACCATGGAGGTGGGGGTGAGGGCAGCAGGTCAGTGCCGCAGGAAGGGAGGTGGGGAGATGGACTGGTGCAGGTACCGTGCCCGCTACCCTTGAAGGCTGTTTTGGTATGTGGATCGGAACCATGCATCAGGATTTTCTTAAACGCTTATAACAGTTCAAATAAATGTGTCTTGTGTGAATTGTATTGTATTAAATGTATGTTTGTTGACATTTCATGAGAATACAGTAATTATCCCTTTAAAATCGAAACACTAAGAAAGCCGCTGTCCGGGACCAAACTAAATCTCCGATTTTAATGCAATTCGGAAATACTTCTTGGCTCTTAGAAGCCTGGTTCATAAGTAATACATATTCGAGAAAAAAATATAGTGCATGAAAAATATGATTTCCTTCATGAACCATGGAAAATAACAATGCGTAAGCAGGTTAAATTTAGCTTCTTCGGGGAACGTATTATCAAGTAGGTACTCACGCAAGTATCTACCGACCGTATCAACCGTAGAACGCTGATCAGCTCAAACGTGAAGTACCTTTCGGTGGGAATATTTATGTTAAAACGTAGCCAAATGTGATCAGTTTACAAAATATTTTAGTGTCCTCTGTCGATTTCAAGTGAAGATTTCGTTTGTGTAAGAAACAGGTGAATTATTCCCTTAAAACGACAAAAAGGATCTTAATTCGAAAGTAACGATGCTAGCCACGTTATCGCTCAACAAGCTTGCAACAATAGACGTAGACCAGACAGCCTGACTCCAGAAGAATACTTGACACTAAGTATACTTTGTCACAGCGTGATATGTCACGGCTTAGGTGTTCACAGATCGGATCCGCATAACTTAAATGATGTCCTCCCAGGTTTGGCTAAAGCATCTTTCTGATGCGGCATTGGGATATTTACAGATTAGCAAGCGGAACCAGACAATTCAATTAAAAACCAATGTTCATTCTCACAGATGGTGAATCTTACCTTGACCCAATTTTAGAATTTTAGTTAAAAACCATCAGATATATATATATAAGATATTTTAAATTTGAGAAGCGTATTTAATATATAAATGTAATGGTATACCAGTGATCCTCGCCGAAAAACATCAGCGATATAGTTGTGTCATTCGCTCCGGTTTCTATCTCCGACCGAGACAAACAGAGCTGTTTGGCGGCGGTGACTTTGATACGGCCGGATCCTTCAGACGCCCTGACCGACCAGCCGTCCAATCGAGCGACGCTGCAGTTTTCTCCGCGCGGTGCTCGCGCTGGATGTGGGGGGGGGGGGGGGGGGGGGGGGGGGGGGGGGG
>JARBER010156996.1:0-10629 GCA_030265075.1 Balanus glandula
TATATATATATATGATGTATAGAGATACGATTTTAATGTATACGATCTCTGTGGTAAGAGTGCCAGTATCCTGAATGTTGTTCCGTTAAACACGGGATTAGTGTCTGTAGTGAGAGCGCTATGGTTCTTAGTACGTTGTAAGCTGGCCGCGTTGTGCATACTGGAGACAGGCAGGTACTAACAGTAGGGCATGCCCCTTCGCTGTTTTTCCTTTTTCAGGGGACGTCGGCGGAGCAGGACAACCGATTCAGTGACAAGGAAAAGAAAATGATGAAGCAGATGAAGTTTTCAGACAATTTGGCGAAGAAGGTATGGTTTCTACCAGGTTTTGTCACAGTTTATGTGAGTGAATCAGTGTTTGTTCTTTTATCCAACGTGTCGGTGTGATGCTCGTGATGTATAATCGGATTATAACGTGCCAATATTTTTCCGTCCGGGAACTTATATCGCCGTATCTATCTATATAACTTGCAGGCTCTAAACTTGCATAAACATATATCAACATCATGCATATTATTAGATAATACAGTTGAATTCCTTTGCTGGTTTACCTATCATTTGATCATGTATTTATATGTGTACCTATGGGGGGTTTGTATCAGATAAGGGAGACTATCATCACAGATCAGACAGTATACATATTTTACATTACCTGTCATGACACTTAATATTAATGTATTTCCTTTTTTACATTTTCTTGTAAGGATTATTTTTATAATTTTTGGGAAGTTTAAAGTGCAGAAAATTCTGAATATTTAAAAAGAAAACAAAATAACAGTTTCTTGAAAAGCTTCTGGCTTGGTGCTGGACTGTGCGGCTTGCCACATAAATGATTAATAATGACGTTATTTGCTAACAGGCATAATTTTTAAACTGCTGCTAAAATAGTTGCAAATTACATTTTTGTTTCAAATTCTGTTCAATATAACAAATTCAATTCGATTTCAATTGTTACTGAAATTCCGAAGGACAGACACGATGATGCGTGGTGTTGATCATGACGCTTTTATTGCACCTTGGATACATAGTTTGTGAGGGGTAATTGTTGTGCCTCAGTGTCAGAAAAAGGAGGTATTTCAAACTAAGGTTTCTTTTAGTCAGCACATACCCATTATCTAATTTTGGGAAGATGTACTTCATCCGTCTTATATGCTGTAAAAGGTGCTGTCCTGTGTTTCGTCTCTTACCAAAACAACATATTTTCTTAGGGATTTATGCATCCTCTTTATTGTAATAGGAAGATTGCAGCGAATTTGAAATGTTGAGTAGATGAAATGTTGGGTAGTTGGGCAATACGTGATGACTTTTGGTCCGGTTAACGGGTTGGGCAGTCTCAGACTGGTAAGTGACAGTTAAGTCTTATTATGTGATAGGTGCCCATCCATATGCATAAATCATAATTATCTTAATATGTGATTGAATATTTTCTTGATTCAGATTTGAGACAGATTACATTGACTTTGCACTGAACAATTGTTAGCATTAGAAACAACGCTTGGGATACAGTTCTTTGTTAAGTGACTTGCTCTCTTCACACTTGATGTAATACATGCTGAATCCCTCACAATGATAGGTTGTTATATATGTTAAATATCATATGTCAAAGAAATTGTACAGAGGTGATTGGTGAATAACAAATGACCTATGGGTGTTATCGCAAATGACATTGTTATGTAGCTTTAAGTACATGCACTGTGAGCTGGTCATGTAAAAGCTCCCTTGGTCAATGTTTTACTGGTCTATTCTCATTTTCATCCTGGGGCCGACTAGTTGTACCGCGGTCGAGTTGAGCGATGAAACACACTAGTGCCGACCCAGGTAAGGCCTTACATAGGTAAAGTAACCCTGAAAGTAACTCTGAGAATAGCTCTGATCGGCATTGTTAGCTGTTCACAGTTTGCTGGTATATCACTGGTGCATTCGTTCCGGACTGCTGTCGTTTTCTTCTCCAACGTGTGTATCCATTGGCTAGCTTTGTACCTTACGAATCATAATATTGTTACATATTATTTCTATTAATTTCTAGCTGTCACAGTCTATTGGCTTTAAGACCGGACAAAGCGATATTGAGGTGCATTCTGCACGTTTCCGAAACTGTTAAGATCGTCGATGACTGTGCAGGATTTGCCACGATACGTTGTGATCAGTTTGTGTTTCTTCTGTGTGACGGTAGAACATCGTTGTACACACCATTTCACTTGTACTTAACGCGCTTTCAACCATATTCCTTTCAGGTTGACATGTCTCGTGTCAAGCTGGATGTGCTGAAGCCTTGGATCACCCAAAGGATCACACAGATACTGGGTATCGAGGACGATGTTGTCATCGAGTTTGTCTTCAATCAGCTGGAAGAACGGGTGAGTGGGTATTATTTTTTACCGATAAATGTTCATTGGACAGCTAAATGTTCTTGTGAAACCTTTGCTAATTTCATTTCCCTCTTATGTCATTCAGCGAAATCTGCATCATAGATAGTAAGGTACACAAGTTTCAGGAATTAAATGAGCATGCAATTGGCTTTGAGAATATATTTATCATTTGAATTATGCCAGAGGCAGTACATCAAGCTATGTGCAGTCGGTATACAAAATGATCTTCCCCTGCCACCACGTGGCGCTACGGTCGCGATAGGCCCAATAAACGTGATTTCCCCACCGTATGCCGGTACCCATTGTGTCTGTCTGTTAGGTGCATGACCAGGTGAGGGGAGAACGTACGGGGTGGTATGGGAAAGTAATGCGCCGCTACCCAGGTCCGTGGTGGCCAGGACTGTTTGTCTAAGGTCAGTAAGTCAGCTATCCATAGCTAGCGGATATCTACGTTTTGAGGCCAAATAACCTCCCCGCATGTCAGCGTACGTGGCTAAGTCGGTAGAGCCTTCGACTTCTGAAGTGTCATCCCCTTGCAAGTGGGTTCAAGCCT
Organism: Balanus glandula; assembly: GCA_030265075.1. Taxonomy (NCBI): domain Eukaryota; kingdom Metazoa; phylum Arthropoda; class Thecostraca; order Balanomorpha; family Balanidae; genus Balanus; species Balanus glandula. The sequence goes on from JARBER010156996.1 coordinate 2,923, forward strand.
CGCTGGCGCCTGATGCGTGCATGTGTTTTTGTGTATATCAACACGGTTCACGCTCAGTCCCGAATTTCAAAAACCAAAGCGATCTCCCTTGAATCCACCTCATAATTATATCGACATATGTGGTATGCATATTAGAATAATATATACGCAAAGAAAATAATTCGCCTTAAAATTAGGCCGTGCGGTGATCTATGAAAGGCATATTTAGTTAATGGTTCATATATATTTTGTTTTCTTAAAATTGGCCAGCTTAGACATCCTCGCTAACATGACTAGCATTTTAGGTCTGCGTATATTTCCAACCGCGGTCTACCATGCAGCCTCGCCACACTCCGCATGGTTATCGCCCGGCCGATCTGTCTGTATGGGTCGGGTCAGTACGTAGTGGTCCAGATTCTGCCAAGTATCGGTCGGCAGCGGACCTCCTGTCAAACCGCTCCGATCCTTCCTCGGTGCGGGACACAGCCAACTATCGTTTTCGCCTACTTTGAGAGACCCAGAGCCAGGGAAGATAATTTGTATACCGACCGTACATACATTAGACTGTTGCAAAATACACGAAGTTACTCAGCCAAAGTTCTAACGGTTGTATTCTTGATTCAGCACACTTCCTGATTCCAAAACAGTTTTGTCTTATCTCTAGCATCGTTGAAAACCAAAACCCTTATTTTTTGTCATTGGTGCTCTTCCCTTTGTCATATTTTATTATAAAAAAATAATGATTTCTGATCAGAAAAATAATACTAAACCAAAAACCAAGAAATCCATAGGTTTTCATCACCAAAGTGAACACTGTGTATAGCGGGGGTGTAATTTGTCAAAATTGTTTTAGGGGGCTGAATTCAGGTCCAGACAAGTATATGAAAAGGCAAGTATATAAAAGCAAAATGCATATATGGCATATACTTGCTTTGTTATGTACTAGTCTCGACCTGAATTCGTCTTCTCAACTGATTTTGGGATTTTGTCATATGTGACGATGTACTTGTATTTTGGTATGCTAGTCTGGACCTGAATTCAGTCTCTCAACTGATTTTGAGAAACAGCGCCCCTGTTATGCATAGTGTCTCCTGTTGTAAAAAGGGATGTATTTCTTGGTTGTTGGCTTGTAATTATTTTGGTCATGAGAAATCATATATTTATGATAACGAAATGCAGCATTGGAAAGAACATAAATTACAAAAATAAGGGTTTTTATTTTTAACCATTCAGTTTTAGAATCAGGAAGGGTGGTAGATCAAGAACCCAACCGGCAGATCTGTGGCCGAGTAACTTCGTGTATTTTGCAACAGTACTTACACACCACTAATATTAAAAGTTAACTATAATTGTTGATTATTACTTTTACCATTTGTCATCGTGTGTCTTAGTACGTTGCTGGTAATTTATTGATGCATTTGTAAATTTTGTTAAATTTCATCACAGTTTTATTTGCAGCAAACATTGTCATCATAGACCATCTTTACATTTGCGTGTTATTGATAGGCTTAATGTACATCATGCAATGCATGCCATCAGTGGCTTTGCTGCAAATCAATGGTGTGTTTGCGTTTCAGAATCCAGATCCCAGGAAGATGCAGATCAACCTTACCGGATTTCTGAATGGCAAAAATGCTCGTGTATTTCTTCACGAGCTTTGGGGTCTTCTCAGCTCGGCCACAATGAACCCCAGTGGAATCCCTGACAGCTTAATTGAACAAAAGAAAGAAGAGATCAGGCGTCGTAACGTAAGTTATCTGAGATAGCACTCTTGGCGTTTAGTTGTTATGTCGCTATGTAAACTACAATTATGTCATGTGTTATTTTTTAGTTTTCTTTCATAACCGGCTTTATACTAACATATTTCCCGGACATGTAGAGAATATCCTTTTGGAAGCTGTTTCCTAGCATATACAACAGGGTTGTCCCAATGCATACCCTTTCAAAGCCATTTGTGTTCTGATTGAACGAAATGTCTCAAATTGTGTGCATAACTATTGTCAATCAGGCTGTTTCTGCACTTATTACATGCTGGTTGAGGCCATCATGTGCGCTAAATGTTCGCCATATCCAACGTTTGAGATGCTCGATAGCCTGTCGTCGGCACTGGGCCATGTACTGACCGCAGGAGGATTCAATATAACCGCAGCAACCGCCGCACCCTTGCACCCTAGATCATCATCATTTTCACACCTGCAGGAGGATCAGGCGCGGCTTGAGCAGGACATCCGCCGCCAAGTGGAGGCCGAACGGATGCGTGTCGAGAAGGAGCTGAACGTGAGCCACGTCCGGCGCGCGTCCCGCTCACGGTCCCGGGAGCGCACGGGACGGCGGCGGCGACGCTCGCGCAGCCGCAGCCGCAGCCGCAGCCGCTCGCCGCGCCGGGAGCGCGGAGCCGGCGACGGCGCGTCCTGGCCACAGCCGGAGGAACAGGCGGCACCTCAGCAGCCGCCCGCCGAGCCGGCCAACGGGTCGGCAGAGACGCCGGCCGAGCCAGCGATCTCGGCTATAGCTGCTGAGGCGGCTGAAATGGCTGCTGCCTTGGCCCAGAAAGACACAGCGGCTTCTGAGAATGAAGGGTTAAGTGAAGGGTACCATCTATATTGTACATGCTTTATCCCTATTAGTGGCAGGCTCCTGGCTTCCCCTATTAGTGGCAGGGGGAGGAGGAGGTCGAAAGGATCCCCCTTAATATCTCGTGACTTTCTCGTCCGATTAAAAAAATCAATCATTTGATTCCCCTCATTATCATCTATATTTATAAAAAAATATATCTACGAAATCTTAAATAGGGTGGTAACAGGCGGATTTTTTAAAGAGATATTTTCGATCCAACAGCTGCCATATTTTTCAACCGATTCCAATTTAACCGATTTCGCACTTTATGTAGGTCGATGCAGATTGAATTAGAAATTATTGTATTATGGCGGTTTTTGAAAATTTAAAATCATGGTGATTGCATGCTATCAAATATGGAGGTGCAGTATACACGTAATACAATTTTTGTAAACATGCATTGGATATTATCGTGAAATCAGTCCAAACAGTTATAAAACATCTTTTTGCTCATATGCTGCGTCAGGTAAGTGAAAAGTGAGGTCCAGTAGCAAACAAATATTCCCCCTTTTTGGGTCGCTGGCACCGCCTGTGACAGAAAACAATGAATATATTTCATTATGAGTTATCACCTTACGTTCGTTTCAATGGTTTTATCATTGTTATGTCTCGAAAAGTTGATAGACTGTTTTGTTTATCCAGAAACACTTCTATTTCACCACTCTTATAACTATGTTATGGATCTGCCCGTTACAATTTTTTAGTTGTTGAACATTTCAGACAATGGGCCCAGACTTATTTTAGGAAAAGTGAGACAATTTCATTAGGCTACATTTAACCGTTTCGGAGATATTCAAGAAAATCCTAGGTGTAGGACGAAAAATACCCCTTCCACTAATAGGGTTTAGGATCATACATACAATTTGGCACATTACACCGCTCATGCAATGTATTTTCATCCGTGTATGCGGTTTGATTTATAGAGCGGTAGTGGTTATGAATCGTTTGTCAAATGGTTACCAAATAAGCGTATGGGGGGGGGGGTATGCAAATGTGCCACAATTACTTGTTTGATAATGGTGGGATAAAGCCCTTTGTATTCTTGCGCTTGGCAACCGTATGCTAATATCTGACTGGTTTTCAGGCCATCAGACGTTCATATGCAACCGACTGACAAGAGGGAGGACGTGCAAGCTGAAGAAGCACAAGAAGAAAAATCAAAAATCAAAGAAGAGGAAGGAGCATCGAAGACGGAGGAAGACACGGAGTCGAAAAAATCTGCCGACGATTTTGAAATAAAGAAGAAGGAAGACACGGTCCAAAAGAAACGAAAGTATCGCTCAAATAAGGAATCTGACGAGGAGTACAAGGTAAGCCCAGCTCACCGCATGCAGCGTGCAAGGGAATGAGCGTAGTTCGTACCTTTCTGAATGAAATAAAATCAATAAAGGGACATTTCCACCTTAGCATTATATTTGAGTTAACCCGCGCGGCGTAGGGGGGGGTAAATTTTACCCCCCCCCCCCTTCGGATTTCGTCGATAACTCAAAAACCGTTAAAGATATCAGCATGAAACATGCTATACCTTATCCTGCATCAATTTTACGTATTGAAGGAAAATTTTTGACAAAATCGATTTTTTTTGTTGAAAAAATGACGTTTTGTTGACGTCATGTCATGCCACTTTTGATGAAAAAATGATCAATGTTTCAGTTTTTGACCCCCAAATTTCAAAAAAAAAAATTAAAAAAAAAATCGAAAAGCATTTGTTTTCTTTAGCTATTAAAAAAAACGGAATATATGTAAGAAAACTATGAATTGATAATATACATACCAAATTTCAAAGCAATATATCTAATTTTGACTGAGTTATGGCTTCTTGAGTGTAAGTGACACATGACGTCATTTTTGAAAATCCCGTTTTTTGACTTTTTTTGGACAAGATACGAACAAATAAATGTCAGTTTTGTTCTTTTGAGACAAAATCAGTCTAGAAACATCTAATTTGTGTTAGTTTAGTTGATTTCAAAATTTGACCTCAAATGACCCGATTTTGACCTATATTTCGCCTAAGGGTCAATCTATGGGGTCAGAATGCAAAAATGGTACTTGTTTCGAATTCTACGTGTAAAAGGGCCCATAAATCATATGCCACATGAGTTTCTTTGACATTTCGAAAATGGTGAACTTGTGTGACCTGACCTTGACCTTGACCTTTACCTTGAATTCTACTTTTGGTAACGTAGAATATGACTTACACACCATGTGAGAGGTTTTGTTTGATAAAATGCAGAATCAAAGACTTTGAATGGGAAACATGACTCGTCAAGTCGAGAACCATTAGTTTGACCTTTGACCTGACCTGTGACGTCACATGTGACCTCCACGTCAACAAATTTTATTTTGGGTCAACAACTTTTCCGTGGCTATCGAATGCTGGCTTGCGCGTTTCGCTGCAGTTTATGGTTCGGAAGATACGAGGGGGTAAAATTTACCCCCCTACAACGTGCGTTCGGCTGGAGATCCTACGCCGCGCGGGTTAATACTCGAATTTAAATTTGACATCTGTAAGCCCATGTTTAATGTTATTGGGCCTTAAATACTGATGCCGTACTTTTTGTTTAGCATATTTATATCGTAGTCAGCTTGTGCAGCAATTTTGGCAGCAATTAGCAATGTGAATGTTTTTCCACTACCCGAAATTCCTCTATTTTATTGCTATGGTGGAGAATTTACACAGACCAGGAAAAACAACCCCTCCGGTCACTAAGTGAGACGATACACAGACCAGGAGAAACAATCCCTCCGGTCACTAGGTGAAACGATACGTAGACCGGGAGAAACAACCCCTCTGGTTACTAGGTGAGACGATACACAGACCAGGAGAAACAACCCCTCCGGTCACTATTGGTGAGACGATACACAGCCCAGGAGAAACAACCCCTCCGGTCACTATAGGTGAGATGATACGCAGACCAGGAGAAACAACCCCTCCGGTCACTATAGGTGAGACGATACACAGACCAGGAGAAACAGCACCTCCGGTCACTAGGTGAGACGATACACAGACCAGGAGAAACAACTCCTCCGGTCACTAGATGAGACAATACACAGCCCAGGAGAAACAACTCCTCCGGTCACTAGGTAAGACGATACACAGACCAGGAGAAACCGTCCCTCCGATCACTAAGTGAGACGATACGTAGACCAGGAAAAACAACCCCTCCGGTCACTGATCACAAATTATCTGTTTAACGCTGGACCATGTTCCTGAAGCAAATCGTCTGTCCACTAAATAGTTAGTAATTGAGGTGCATTAATGAGCTTCTGATTTAGATGCCAGTGTTTTTATTCTTTGTTGAGTTTTGGCAAATTTGTTTTCATGATATAAGCCATAGTGTTGGATACATATATAAATAATTACTTAACCAAAAATGTTGAAAATTTATGCAGCGATTTCACTGCTAGAACCAACTACGCCACCAAGGATGCTTAAGCAAACTGCTAATTTGGTTGCATGTTTATGTAATGGCAGTTAACCATTTGGAATCGACAACCGTACTCATACCATCGACTAACGCAGGATTAAAAAAAAATAGTTCCACTCCATTTTGCGAAAGAAAACAATATGGTAAAATGTATTGCAGTTGGTAGACAAGTTTACAACATACAGGAACAATACAATCCGACAAATGCGTTTTGACTTAAAAGTCTTCATCAGTATCGGTTTCCTAATTTGCACAAAGATTACAAGATAATGAAGACTTTAAAAGACGAAACGCGTTTGTAGGATTGTATTGTTACTGTATGTTTTAAATACGGTAAAAGCCCGCAGCTTGATAACAAACCAATATACTTGTAGTATGTAGCTAGCAAGTAACGGTCGTGGAATGAGTGAAGCGCTCAATAACATTAAACTTGAAATATATTTCGGTAGGAATATTTACATGAAAAATACCTACCTACCACCGTTTGTGTTCGACAGTTGACACGGCCGTTTCCCAAACACAGATGCTGGTCATTCATCGGCTGTCGGCCCAGGGCACATCGTGCTGTTCAAACATTATTTGTATTAGCTTATGAGCATTTGCAACAAATTTGGACATCTGAAGTAGAGCCATTCATGGAACATATTTTCAGCCCCCATCCCATTTGATCCCATTCAGCCAAATCCAAATAAATTCCATTCCATATTCATATTTAATTGGGCTATATATGATGGATGGCTGTGATGAGCATTGTCTTAATAATTAGAAAACGCAGGAGAAAGTAGCCTATGCTAATGATAATAAATGTCGTTGAATGAGTGAAGCGTATGAAAAAAACACAAAGTGCAAAACCGTATGAAAGAAGCACAAAGTGCATTTTTGGGAGGTTTATACTGGGGTGTTCGATTTCTGTAATGGGATTTTGTATGTTTGTATGTCTGTTCAAGCACTTGGGTCATAGCGCAAAGACGGGAAGGCGCGACAAGCGAGCGGCTCGGCTCGATAGCGTGAATCGGGGGAACGAAGATGGTGGCAGTCGCCGGTCGATCGGTGCCGCGTGGCACGTGCCACGCGCTGCGCCGCGTACCTCTTCCATGAGCATAGGCTGCTTTCTCCTGCATCTTCTTATTTAATTGGGCTCCCATTTTCATCCATTTCCACCAAATTCAACAGAATTTACTACTTTAGTATTACAAAATGATATGGTCTGTCTCATTCCAATCCAAATCCATTCCATTCCGTGAATTCTTCAAAACATTGTCCCATTTTCATCCATTTTCAATCCATTTCCATATCCATATGGAATTTCCATTCCATGAAGGGCTCTAATATGAAGGCAAATCTTCCAAAAACAAAACCTTAAAGGCTGGATTCATCCCTGTTAGGAAAGCTGCTTTTCCAACCCCAGCCACCTCACACCCGCCCTCGATCAATGATGGGTGAATTACATCAGTCCGCCCCTGTAGCTCAGTCGGTAGAGCGCTGGGACTGTGACCCAACCGGTAGTCAGACCTCGGTTCGAGTCGCTTCGGCGCTCGCAATTTGCTCCAGACTGGGATGGTCTGCGGTCGGTGGCAGCGGCCGCACTGAAGGCCAGTTGACGTCTTTGAGCGGGGCGGACCGTGTCCGGCTGTGTGGGCACGTTAAACTTTCGCCTCTAAATCCTGCCGAATACCTGGAATTT
>JARBER010157007.1:0-10627 GCA_030265075.1 Balanus glandula
GGGGGGGGGGGGGGGGGGGGGGGGGGGTAACAGGCCCTGAAGCGGAGACGGCAGAGAGCGCGTGTTGTGCTGCTGGAGTACCGCCCGTCCCGGGCCGGCAGACGGCAGTGCCGCTCCCCTGACCACCTTAAGGCTGCCGCCGCAGTCACCGCCCCTGCCGTGGGAGGGTGTAGGTTAACTGGTGCGGCGTCTGCTACGCTCAGGGCGCGCCGCTGTTGCCTGCGTCGGGACCTCGGCGTCGAGAGGGTCGAGTGGGCTGACCGGGTCGAGAGTCAGAATACAGGCGGCGGCAAGAGAGGGTCGAGTGGGCTGACCGGGTCGAGAGTCAGAATACAGGCGGCGGCGAGAGGGTCCAGTGTACAGGCGGAGATCGCTGTGCAGGTCGGAGCCATGGCGGATAGAACGATTATCACTGAGTGGGGACCCATACTTTGGTGGGTGACTTGAGGGGTTATATACTTCTCTTAAATTCAGTCCCAAACTTGTCAACGTATGTCTGAGACCAGGTGATGAGATATGTAAAGTAAGAATAACCTTTTACACAGGCTCTTAAAAAATGTATGTCACTTGGCGATGAAATGTTATGAACGGAGGCAACCAGGGTGTGGCTGCGATAATGGATGATAGTTATCCCGGAACGAAATATTATTGGCTATGACATTCCTCCTGCATGTTGACAGATCGCTGATGCTGCATGACTTCCTAGTTGGATAACTCATCAATTAACAGTGCCGCCGTAAATCAAAGCAGGTATCCATCAGCCCAGCACGGACCGTGAAGATAAATGAAAGCCACAGCCTATTAAGGCCGGGGTGCCGAGAGGAATTCATTGCCGTTATCGTGAAGGGCTGATCCTGGTCACCAATAAGAATTTAATCGGGAGCAGCTAACTTATCACTGACTTGCTCAGTGGTACAAAATCCCATCGGACTTCGGTACATTGTGCAACCTGTATGTGTGCAGTGTGCTTTAGGTATACTGACTTTGAAAAAATATTTACCATAATATAACGATAAGCACTGACACCCAATAAATAGATTCCAAGCAACCGGCTGCTAGGCAACCGACCTTCTGGGTGTAAGCAAACTATAAGGCCAGAAAATAAGTAGGTATATGCGCCAAGAAACATAACAACGTTTCTGATTGATCCATGCAAATTGTTAATATCAGTTTGTGAACAAATACGTAAACACTAGATTGGCTGATCGTAGCCGATCGGTTTGAGCTTTCAATTCCATTACCAGTTTCGTTAAGTTGTTTTTGTTTGCAGAAATTTATTTTTACTATGATTATATAAACTTAAGTGTGGTATACAGCCCGATAAAAAGTTGCAAAAATTAAATGATTTTGAAAATGTATTAACAAATATTAAAACCAGTATAACTAGGCCGCCAGGCGAAACCAGGTGACAGTACAACTAGGTGACCAAATTAAGCGCTTATTTGGATTCCTTGTTTATGGCTTATGCAAAGGCTGTCAACTGTATATGATCGACAGCCATGTCATCGAAATAAGCAGGATTAAGAATATATTGACCACGTTATGGCTAAAGAAAACATTACGGCAAAAGCCTGCAGCTCGATGAAATTAAAAAAATATTTTCAAGCAGCTTGCAAGTACCGGTGATAGGAATTGTGGTACGCTTAGCAGCTTAAACTTAAACTGATTCTTGAGAGGAATAAGCATGTGCAAAATTGAATGAACTTACAATGTTTGTTTTTTTTTTTGCCTTTTATATCGATTTAAAGTCACAACTTAATATTTGTGGGAAATGTCCTCATCTCCTTTCAGAACTACAGTTTAATGAAATGCCTGGAGTCAAACAAAGTGGCCTGGGTGTGTTGTTGTGCTTTGTTTGACTTACCAGACGTAAACCAGCATTGATACACCTAAGTTGTATTGTGGATCGACTTGTGTGACTTCTGACATTTGTGTGCTCAATTTTCAGTGATAATTTTCAGACTTACAAAAGTAGCGTCAAATTTGAATTCAGTAGCGTTCATTGAACCCAAATCTAACATTTAATATGTAATATAAAATAATAAAAATAGCACATGTAACAAATAAACAGTTATCAGCCTCTTCGTTAGGTATGCAAGCGCTGACGCGATAACATTGGCCACCACATAAGTCAATGTGATACTCGATTTTTGTTTATGCTCTTCTAGAGACGCAATCTACAGAGGAGCAAGATGTGATGGTGGGTGATGTCTGTGGCGCAACATGGAAGCCACTGCAGCGGCGGTACCGCAACCACAAATAACAGCTTCCTAATCACTGCACTGTTAGGTGCCATGCCCATCTCCCTGTCACAAATCACGCGATACGCCCCTGGTGGCGCCATAGGGGCCGGCACATTACTCAGAGTACAGTGTCCTGCATCAAGCTCCGCTTGCTCAGTGAAGTTTGGATCGAATTAGAGCAGCTCTTTGTCTTCCCATGGTCGAAGCTGCTGCTGCAGTAGCTTGCGATCTCCCAGTGTTTATACTGTCATCCTGATTGTTTATGCTGCAGGTAGATAACTGATTGAAGGGGAGAAAGCACGAAATAATTGTTTTGCTGGCATATCAAGTCAGGGAGTGACTGATATATCTACTGATAACTTGTACTGTGCACACTGCACAATGCACATACATGTTTTATCACACGATTCCTTTAAGAGCGTCGATTATGGAGTATGTTTATGCGATACTCTACATCATTGGTGTCATACGTCATTGTAGCGTATATACCTACTAATTTTAAGCAGAACTACTAGCTCTGAATTATGCGTGCTAATGACTATATTCATCACAAACATTTGCTTGTTATATCTACATGTTTGTATGACGTAAATCAAGTATAAAACTTCCGCTCTTGAATTTATACGGGAAAGGAACTTCATGTGTATTAATTCGAATGCACAAAAGGATTCAAAACTTTTGTGCTTGATTCGAATAGTTAACATATAAAAATAACCTAACCAACTTGATCTTCCAATTTTGATCCACATTTTCTCTCCTCCCACGCTCGATCCTTCATCTAACTTACTGTTCGGAAGGTACATACATACGTGCACCTATCGCCGCGGGCGGCCCCCGACGCGTGGTAAATAAGGCATAATCGCCCCTTAATAACAAAGCCAGTGGCGGCTTCCTTTACTCAGTGATGAGCTGTGATGGTATCGATTGCTAAAACAAATGTCTCAATTACCGAAATAGCCGCTCAATAACTTGTGCCATGTGTTCGTAATTATAATGGTCTAGGTGTATGCCAGTCAGTGTCTGAAGATGGCTGATACTAGGTATTACGTAAGCGCAATCTGAATATCGACTTCTATGGGACATCAATAGCTGACCGATTACGCATACATTAATGACCTTGCTCAAACCGCCGCACCATTTGGCTTATTCTAAACCAATAGAGATGTTGGCCCGCCGAGCATGGATAACATAAAGCAAACGTTTACGAGCTACTTTAAGGGGTACCGTTTATTACACGTCTCGCGTTTCTGGCTGCGCTGATTCTACGCAGATACCATCCCGTATTCGGCGTTCATATTAACCGTAATGTGCCTCGCAAATCCGCTGACCGCCCCTCTCTGCAATACAGCGGCAAATAAATCAGATTAACCAGCACGATTACCTCAGCGCGGCTTCTGCAGACGTACCCCATGCACGGCGCTGTGGTCTTTCTATGCAGCACAGACGGCCAAACAAGCCGCCGCATCTATCTGATCTCAAAAACGCGCGATGCGTGTCGTCAACTCCTCCGTTTGGAGACATTTTTGATGATCGTCGACGCGGTGGCGGCGGCGGCCGGGGTTGTTCCAAACAATGCCTCGCCGGCCGGCGGGTCGGCCGGTGAACCGCTGGATGTGCTCGGGTCGGCGACTTACCAGGTCAGACGCCGTCACAGAGCGAGACGCTCCAGTTGGGACGCGACGCTCTCCGTTACCATGACAACCTCCAATCACGACTGCCAGGCTCGACGGTCGAGTTTTCGCCGGGTTTGACGAATTGGATGAAAGTGTGGTGGCCTCACAGGAAGGGCGAGCTCGCCATACTCTCCAAAAGGCTCTCTCGTCCATTGACTTCGGTGAGGTGCTGTATTATGTTTGTCTTCGTTTAGCCGTTGTTTTATGTTTGTCAGCTTTGAGTGGAGACACTGACAACACAAGAAAAAAATATTGAAAAATTCAACACCTTAATCGGTATGTTACAAAATGTTACTTCTAAACGTGGTAGACAGTCAAAAACACTAATGTATTATCAAAACTGTATGACCCAGTTGAGCCTTGATTTTATGGATCGGATTACAAGGCTAACGCACTGTAATAGTCCAGTTCGAAAGCTGCAATACGTTACATTGTAAGTGCTTCTCAACTTACAGCCACGTGGCTAACGTCCACGGCGGCGCTCTCTGAGAAATTGCGTGACAAAATAGCATTGGCATCAACGCTGCCATTATTGCAGTTTATCTGTAATTGTTCTGCAGTTTGATTTATTTCTCACAAAGTACCATCTTGTTTGACATAATAATTTATGAACCAGCCTAGGAAGTATACAATTGAATTTAAAAGTAGCAGGTGAAGCAATATTTGTAACAATAACTGTCGCTTAAAATGGCTATACTTCAACGTTGACGTGCTGCTGGCAGTTTCAAGAGAGCCACCAGGGCAACCAGAGGGCTGATACCCTGCTCCCGCTAGGCGCTACCTTAGTCACTCACAAACGGGCCATTTCTAAATTATCGTTCCTACTGACATCACATCCTTCTAATTTAAATTCAGCCCCTGGACATGCTTAGCAATCTGACCATACTTCCGGCAACTAATAGCGTTCAAGATTACCGTGCGCACGTGCAGATGATTCTAGGCAATCCCGTGCATAGAGATCCCTCTAACCAGGCAATTTTCCCGCTGAATGCCCGGCGTCGCCCTCTTCTCCCCTCCTCTCAATCGGATCGCATCACAGCCACTGCCACCGAGCCATCCAACCAGCCCCGCAGGCGCCAATTTCAGACTGTAATCGCCCAGTACCACCCACCACTGCTCGGCCCCGACCTCTTAATTCAGTCGCATTATGCGTCGGCAAGCCCATTACCAAGAATACGGCGAGCGTAATTGGTAATTAAGAAGTTGCTGCCGAGTCATGCTTTACTCGCGTGTGGGCTCGGACGGTTCTTCCGTCACCAGAACAGGGATTATTCTCTGATCACCTGTCCTAGAGACAGGGAATACTCTCTGATCACCTGTCCGAGAGACAGGGAACACTATCTGATCACCCGCTGCGTTTTGTGATGTGCAGGTGAGGTTTTTCTCAGACTTTGATGTGGATAGCAGTATAAGTACAACATTGACGATGTCTTAAATAATAGACAGCTATACTCCCGAGTCCCGTTGGAGGTAATGCTAGCAGTACGTATAATATAATTCATTTATTTGGGGAATACCACGTACTCAAGAGATTCATTGAAGCCCACCCCAACCTTTGAACTCCAGGTTATCCTTCTACGCAAGGTATATTAATTCAATGTGCGAGTAGAAAGTATTTTGTTGTAGACTTGCATAAATGTTCTACGATTTCTACTTCCTAAGGTATGTATTTGGTATCGTATAAAAGCAGAGCTGCCCTACCTAACACTGCTTAGTTGTTATCTGACGACTGGGTGTGTCGTTACGTTATATTTGTATCATCTCCGTGTATTTATTTATCTCACAAATTACATCCAGTTAAAAAAATATAGCTTTGAAAAGCTGACAATAGAGGAGCAATAACATCCTCCCCTCTTTCCCCGTTTCAGCCCTATCGAGCTTCTGAGTGCTCTGCACTGCAGGCATGATGTCGTTCTGTGCAGCCCCTCACCGATGATCGGTAGCAACTGCTCAATTGAACACAGCGTGTGACCCCAATCATGATATCGATGATCGTCCATTATTACCCAGAGTTTAAGCGTAGCCACAATATCCACTATAGATCAATCACATTGCTGATAATTTGCATCACTTCTGACTTCGGACACCATATCCATGGATAATTACATATCACACTCCTACAATCACACGCACCATATTATTCACCCACATGACGATGACACCAGCCCCCTCCCTCCCTTCCCCCTCCAAGACACCGTTACACAAACCACCCCGATCTCGAAATTAAAACCACAGGAAATCTTCCGCGGCAATTTCGTGCGGCGGCGGGCAGGTGGGCGGCATTATATTACGCCTCCGCCCGTGTCCGATTGCACTGTTTTCACCGCACGCGCCGCCAGCCAAGGGGCAAAGAAGGCCATGACCGGGTGCGCATGAGTGCGCGTGGCACGCGCCTCTGCCATTCAGCAGATTGCCGACTGCTGGCGGTGCCTCCAATTCGAGCCCGGCGCCGGCGTCAAACTGGAAGCGAGTACAATGCCGCGCGGCGCGGCGGAAACTCTTATGGCAGACATGACCCGGATTTGGGCCGTCAGTGGTTAGACGCTTGTTTAGGAGGCACGTGCCGTCCGCGCGGATTAGAGATCCGCGGAATTAAGGAATGCGCACGCGCTCGTATTGCGGGGAAAAGCATTGTGCTTGTGCATCCTACCTGAGCCGACCTGAGTGCCGAGATGCCGACAGAATTTTAAATATCATTCGATGTCAGCGCGACAAATGAAAGCAGCGAGCTGCATGCAGTCGAGAGTTAAGTTTTCCTGGAGTTGGTGTCATGTTTATGGATCATGTCACATGTCAAGGATGAGGATGTACCAGGCCAGTCGATGAGGATGCATCCTTCGTAACCCTGTGCCGAAACGCTTGAGTAACTCGCGAAAGGTCCGCAAACATAATCGCCCAGATAACACCTGTAACGGTTTAGGAGCCCGGAGAAAGCCGACAGCGTCTCTCCAATTCTCCTCCTCCAACCGGTTACCTTAGAATAGAGGCACCACCATCCATATAATGATGCGCGTTACGACACGAGAATTCGTCTCTCGTTGCATGATTGACGGTGTGCACAGCAGAGTGGCCAGTGACGTTGCAGATACAGCTCCCCTGCAGAGGGATCATCCTCCCTTCACGACATCCCCCTCCCCCTCCCCCGGCCACAGGGGGAAGACCGATCTGCGCCGCCCGCTGGTGTTGTCATCAGCACCAACGGCACTTCATTACGCACCGGGACGCCATCAGCACACGTCATCACAGTGCTGTCATCATAGCGGCGGCATCGGACCCTGCGCCAGGCATCACAGAGCCGAATACTCGCTCCCTCATCACGCTGCGCTCGGGCCATTCAGCAATCAGCACAGGTGTGTATCTCAGCAGCCATCAGCAGCCATCAGCCGGCATCAGCCGTCATCAGCAGCCGTCTCCGCTGCAGCAGCCGCCGGCGCAGAGTCGGTGCTGACAGCGAGGCCAGAGAGGCTCAGGCAGCCGACCTGATCTGTGCCGAGAAGGACCGGTAACGCGGCCGACTGCCCCGGTGTAACCCGCACCCTCACACGGCAGTGTCACACGACAGTGTCACACGGCAGAGTCACACAGCAGTGTCACACGGCAGTGTCACACGGCAGTGTCACACGGCAGTGTCACACGGCATGTCACACGGCAGTGTCACATGGCAGCATCACATGGCAGGGTCAGACGACAGCATCACACGGCAGTGTCACACGGCAGTGTCACACGACAGTGTCACACGGCAGGGTCACACGGCAGTGTCACACGGCAGGGTCACACGACAGTGTCACACGACAGGGTCACATGGCAGGGTCACGTGACGGACAGACTGTGTGACACTTCTTGGAACAGGATTTCATATGGAAGGCGATGAGGTGTTGACAGGAAATGACACCTTTTCTCCGCGTGAGCTATCAGTCAGGTCAGACACAGATTGGGCAGAATATCGAACACCATCATTTAATCATAAAATTAAATTTAAAACCAAAATGTTTACAGAAAGAGATAAATAGTGAACATCATCATATGTTACGAGTTGACTTTTGTTACAGAAACGTATCACGACTTAGGAGCTAATTTACCAATGAATGCAATCTGGGTGAGTTCAAGTGAAAGGCACGAATTGTGAGCATAGAACACGATTTACTTGAATGCATTAAAGTGTAGAAGTTGCACATTCAACATCGTCTTTTTGAGTCTTTCAAATGTCTGAACGGCGGATACCTACCGATTATGCTCTGTTAATCAGTCGAGAGTAGAAACATGTAACAACCGTTCACTTCAAAGAAAACGGAATTTTACACAAATTACGGGACCGAAACATTTCAGTTCGCTGCAGCAGAATACAGGTATTTCGACTTAAAAACGCATGGCATGTAAAATGAACAAAATTAAATAACGTTAGCATGTCTATTGTCTAAAGTGCGGTAAGGTTCAACTCATTCAAGCACTCTTAAAATCTAGGTACGATGCCTGCTTTGCTAACGGAGTGGCGTTCCGCATATCACCGTGGGGCCTCGATTGATTGCATTCATTTGACATGCATGAACTGTTTATCTGACGCAGACTAGGCTCATCACATATTAAGTGTGCGTCATTTACGTCAAGAGTGACGGGTGAAATCTAAGCACGGTTGTACAGCATGAATAATAATCGTTCACCTTGCGCCCGACATGGATGGTAATCATAGCATGAATAAACAGCTTGAGTCTTTTTCAACCTTACATAGGGACATGAACTACAAAATCTAGTCCTGATGTAAGACAAAAGAAGATTGATAGTGCAAACACCGTTCGCCCATCGGTCTGGTGTTCATGGGTTGAGCTTTAATGTAAAACGGGAATGCAGCAGCATCCCCAATATTTTTGGAATGTAGCATTACGCGTATAACATGATGTGGCTGGGGTGATTAGAGCTGGATGTTTAAAATGTTGATTCTTGACGGAAATGATTATGCTGGTTGATCATGCCTGCAGCTCTAATCACCTCAGCCCTGCAGCTCTAATCACCCCAGCCCTGCAGCTCTAATCACCCTCTCCTCTGACCAGGAACTCTGAGCTCTGACTGCGTCCCGGTACCAGCGACAGGGGCCCGCAAATTTCGCCGCGCATCAGATCGTCGATAAGCCGCTCTCCACGCCAGCGGCGCCTGGTTAGCAACGGCACGAGGACGCGACCACTAAATCAGCGACGCTGCATCGGCGGGGCGGCGGCGGCGGCGCGGCGGCGGCAGCGGCGGCGCAGGGCCTCTAAATCGAATCCCGTCACCACGGCTGGCCTTTGCAGTCCGTCTATGCCGGTGGCCGGCAGTACCGTCGTTGATCGCAGACGCAGACTGCCTCAGGGGGGTCGTGCGGGTGGGGTGATAGATGGTACCGCCACTCACAGTAGGGGTGTGCCGAACACGATGAAGATGTGCCGAAGTCGTAGGTGGTTTCGCGAACTCCCCACTGTAGATCTGTCATGGCAACGTGACAAGCATGCATGTTAAAAGTTTAGTAGGAGTGTGGAAATATATTTTTAAGACATGTAGCGTGTGTGTGATTAGAAATATTAACTTGAAATAAGCAGACATCTCAAGACAAGCAAGAAATATCAGGTACATACAAATCAATATAAGTACGAAGAGACATAAACGAACCAAAGTTCACCAAATATTACCTAGCCTATTATACAGGCCTGTTTCAAGCCTGCTTATTGCAATTTCCATGGATAGTCCAACCCCAAAAAACGCAGGGCAATTATAAGTTGCTTGTCCGTATTTGATTTGTTTGTTTTTATTGCTTTGTATCGGTTATGTATTTTCATATATGACATGATTTGAAATATAACATCTGCTGATTGAATAGTTCCACGCTGTACGTCATAATTAATAATCAAACCATAAACTTACCGTATCCGTTTTTCTCCATGATAACATTTGCGCTTTTAGTAAGAAAACTTTATATGTAGGTTATTTAACTCTAAGCATTAGCATTTTCACATATAAAGATATTCTTAGCTTACAGCAAAACCTTTTTTTACTTACAAAAAGTGTAACAAGTAACAAGCAAACAAACAAACAAACAAACAAACAAGCAAACAAGGAAACTATATCGTGAATGTAGGTAGTGGATGTGATATGTCGCTAATGAATTTCTCTTTCCCATTTCCAATTGTTTCCTTTCACCGAGCTGCGTCTTCGCTCATCAGCACAGGAACGTTCCGTGCCGTGCAGCGGCCCACACGACGCAGCTATTCACCTGTTGTCTCATCTTGGACAATTGTGGCGCGCTTCCGGCGCAGAGCGGCGAGATGCGGCGCGGTGCGGCGTGATGCGGCGCACGGGTCATGCATGGTCGGTAGAGAGTGGCGCCCGGAGGGGAGCCGAAGGGAGGGGAGGGGAGAGGGGAACCCGGAGGGAGGGGAGAGGGGAGCTGGGGAAGGGCGTGGAGATGGCGCGGAATGGTGATTGGACCGGAAACCGGGCAGTCGACCGGTGTCAGCGGGAGCCGGGGCCAGGATCCAGTCGGGAGCTGGAGCCAAGAGCCGGAGCCAGGATCCAAAGCCAGGAGCCAGAGCCAGGAGCCGGGTCTATCGGTATTCGGAGCCGGGAGCTGAAGCTAGTGAAAGCCAGCGCCAGAGCAGAGCAGAGAGAAAGAGAGAGAGAGAGACAGAGAGAGAGAGAGAGAGAGAGAGAGAGAGAGAGAGAGAGAGAGAGAGAGAGAGAGAGAGA
>JARBER010157018.1:0-10627 GCA_030265075.1 Balanus glandula
CCCCCCCCCCCCCCCCCCCCCCCCCCCCCCCCCGCCCGTGCTTCGATCCTGGCGCACATTTCAAAACTGACTGACTGATCACCTCGGCACCCTCCATGCTGCACATCGACCGACTGATCTGCGCCCCTGCCGGTCGCACTCGCCCCTGCCGGCCGCATTCGCCCCTGCCGGTCGCATTCGCCCCTGGCGCGTCTGTTGTGCGTCTGTGTGTCGGTGTGTATTTAGCCCAGCGGCGTCTCCGCTGCCGGCGGCTATTGTGGCGCCCAGCTGACGCGGCCGCTGATTGGATTAGCGCCGGAGTGGTGACGGCGCACTGCGAGGCGGCAGCGATCTGGCGGCGGGCCGAGATCAGGCGTGCCCGCCGCCCATTTACGGCACCAGGCGGCCGGCACGGATCGCTCGCTCCAGATGGCCCGCGCCGGCCGCCTGCTCAGTGGGTGTGTACTGTGTAACGTCATACAGAGGACGTCACGTCACTGGCGTCACGTCATACAGAGGACGTCACGTCATACAGAGGACGTCACGTCACTGACGTCACGTCATACAGAGGACGTCACGTCACTGGCGTCACGTCATACAGAGGACGTCACGTCATACAGAGTACGTCACGTCACACAGAGTACGTCACGTCACTGGCGTCACGTCATACAGAGGACGTCACGTCATACAGAGGACGTCACGTCATACAGAGGACGTCACGTCATACAGATGACGTCACGTCACTGGCGTCACGTCGTACAGAGGTCGTCACGTCACACGAAACCGGATGTTGTTTTTTTTTGGGGGGGGGGAGCTTTCTGATGGATATTTCGAATGACCCGATCAAATGACTTTTTCGAAATGACTGACTGAATTATGTCCTGGGAAATCGCTGTTGATAAGTCTGTTATTCACACTTAACAATCAAACTAAATTGTGTTGACCCGGAGCCCGAGCTCGATTTGCTCTCCACCAAGAGCACAACTTATTTCTGCTTATTGTCTTCTGTCCACATCCTGGCTTGTTCCGTAAAAAGCGAGCCGCTGACATTTTACTGTCGTTGGCCGCCAGAATACTACGTCTTTCTCGATGACCCTCCTGCCGTAAAATATGCAGATCAGCCCTAAAATCCGTCGGTCGAAGTGCCGCGTCACACGTGACTGACATGCGAAGGCGCCTCCTCGACGCCTGTTTGAAAGGAACTGGAGTGCGATCAGCGAGACGGGCTGGTAGGGCTGTTAAGATGTTACGGCTGTTAGCAGGTGGGATATGGGTGGTTGGTGCCTTTGTGATTGCTTCAACGTCTGAGATAGTATTGGACATGGATGTTCTTGTGTGTGTTTGTGCAGGTTCTTTCGATTGCAATGTATTTTTTTATTTTGCCTATTTGGGGCATTTAAAATGGATTAAAATAGACAAATGTTGTATCATGTGGTCGAGTGCAGCTGGACATTTTGTTCTTTTTTAAGATGGTTTACTGCTTGCCAGCAAGTTGTGTAAGAGTTTTTCCAAGGATGTCAAATTCGGTCTTGTTTGATTTTACGGTAAAAATTGTCTGAAAGGATGAACCAAATATCAATATATTTGCACGTGCATTTTGATCTAGTCGCACGTGCGTAAAAGTCGTTTTCACGTTGGATTTTTTTGCGTTGTGAAGATAATTTAAAGGAATGATTCATTGAACGATTCTTATCAATTAAATAAGAGTCGAAGAAATAACCGGTCTGTTAAGAAGTGTTTGTGACGTCTATATTCGTTATATTCGTTAGATATATAATATTTATATTAGTTATTACTATTGCAGACATCTCTGTCTGTCACTGTCGACGTACACACAACTTCAACCGCGATACAACATTGAAATGAGCACTTGCTATGCTATGCAATTTCAAAGATTTCGAAGATTAGATACTTTATCCTGGATACCTAGTAATCTGGTATTCTATTGCCTGGCTTGATGCGATAGTTTTGGACAGTTTTGAGTAGTGCAGTTTTGGGCAAAGTTTAATTCTATAACGAATATAAAAGCAAGATGGAAGGAGTTGTCAAGTAACATTTTACCGAAAAACGAGTTTGTGGATACGTATTCAAATTGCTTCCTTTTGGTGAAATGACAACCAGATCCGATCGCGGGTACTTCAGTGTCCCATTCAATCATAGCAACTACGTAATTAGTGCGAAACGAAGATAATCGAAATGCGGTACTGTCATATTTCATTGGGTAGTACCTACGGGTTACCAATTCCTAATTCGCTATTCGCCTAACACTGGCTTGCGCCACCTGTAATTGACCAGCGGAGCGGAAGCCTGAGCAGTAGTGAAGCCCATTTAAGTGTAATTGAGCAGACTTGTAATGTATATGTGCCGGTACTGCACGCTACCACGAGAAAGCAGCCTGTTCTCAAACCGTCTTTGGAAAAACTGCTCTGGTACATTCTTGTAGTGGGCTGGTATGCCATTCCAACTTTTACCGGTCAATAACTAACCGACCCGAGGGTAGTGAGCTAGACGTTATCTTTTCCGGAGCAGAAACCGGGCGGCTGTAGCCATCAGCATGACAAAGCCAGACTGCTGCGTGCTGGTGGCTCCTCGCCGATCGCTCCCTGCCGGGCACCTGTCGCCCGGTGGTGGCTGGGAGATATGCCCGGAGGTGGTTTCCGTCCGCAGACTAACGGTCCGGCTAGGTGCCGGCCCCCAGCACGGCGACCCTCCTCCATCCTTCTCCCGACATCACCGTTCAGTTCAGTTCAGTTCAGAGCAATTTTATTACATATCAAACATAAACAATAACAGAAACGATAGCCGACCCCGCCACCAGCCCACCGACGACCGTCTCGCCGAGATCGTCACCGCCGCGTAACCGCCGTCTCGCCGGACTCGTCACCGCCTCTCCAGTGTGCGACGGTCGACGTCTAGGCTCCGCCTCTACCGCGGATAGCTTCTTGTGCAATGTGCAGGCTGCATTGGTCGGGGGGCGCAGCTGACGTCGTGTGTGGCTGTCTGATCTTGGTCGACCGGTCACCGGGACCACTGGACAGCCATTGGTGAGGCCAAAATCATGGACATTTATTATAATCTAGGATAATTTAGATATTATCCAATGCATGGGAAATACAATGCATTATCACAAGGACGTTGTATGCTCCTCTTGAATGCTGCGATAACACTTCTGTACCCGCTACCAACCACCACACAAATATATTACCTGTTGGCATAGCTCTATTTGAATCGCGATGTCGGAAATCAATTATCGACGTCCTTGCTGGGCAGTCGTTGCGGCGGATCGTAGCGGCACGTGGCTCGGTCCCCTTTACCCCTGCCCCGGTACCGCTGTACCCCTGCCCCGGTACCGCTGTACCCCTGCCCCGGTACCGCTGTACCCCTGTCCCGGTACCGCTGTACCCCGCTCGCCGCATGTCTGACCCTGCGGGCTGTCCCGCCCGACCTTGAACCCGACCGGAGCTGGCCGGCCTTTGAGAGAGCGCCGGACCTCGGGGCTGGAGGGCGCGTGCCGCCGCCGCGCCGCGATCCTGTTTCTCCTGCCCAGACTGTGGTCTATAGGTGGACGGGATTCCGGCGCGCTGGAGATAGAGAGTGCCGCCTTTGACGGTTGGAAGCGCGTCCGATGGGGAATGTGCCGCCGAGGTGGCGACAGCTGTCGCGTGCCTGATCACAGTGGTCTCCCGAGGTCAGCGGAGACGAGAGGCTGGTCTGAAGTGGGGGGCGCTCCGACTCTTTCTTTGGAGATGTATGATCGGAGGTCAGTCCGTCGTTAGACCGTTGGGTTGTCGTATGCGGGTTTGGGTACGAGGATGCCTTTCAGTTGCATTCGTTTTACTTGGGATATGGGGATGCGCACGCAGAAAAGATGGAGGATATTTGAAATATTTGAAAGTAGCATTGGGAGGGTGATAACCGTTTCGGGAAAGTTGTGACGGCGTGGCCGTGGTTGTGTCCAAGGTTGTTCCCATACTGACTCTCGTGCTGGAGGTGCTCGAGCTTTGTGCGTGCGTGGAATTGCACGCTTGAGGACGTGGTTCCGCAATCGTGCTCTGGAAATCGGCAGGTCTCATTCATTCCACGTGCGGTTACTAGCGAGTAGTTTGAATAGCAAATTAAGTTGGTCATTATTGCAGCTCACACACGCTTCAAATTGCTGCCGCGTTATTTATGTCTGTGACGGTCAGACGGCCTCGGCGTCTCATGTGAAGCATATGATGCAATGCGTTATATGTCCCTTATATGTGTCTATTGTCTAATGTCTATCTGTGTATGCATGGTTGTCACAGCAAAGTGTTTTGCATACTGTTTCTTGTCTGCTGAATGTGATCAATGTGATCCAGTGGCACGTTGTGCCAATGGATACCGCATCTGTCGATGAGACATCGCAGACACGCTCCCTGGGCCGGATAAACAAAGTAGCGGTTCTGGCCGCAGTTCGTTGCGGTCGTGATCCCCCACAGAACTCCGGAACAATCTCCATCACCTTCAGTCTGGGGCAAACATCTGGCAGACCTGTGTATAGTGCAATGTTTTTGTCGGAGGTCTGCTCTGTTTATTTCTGGTTTCCTTTTCTGCCACGCCAGACGGTCAGACGCCAGCCCGATTGCATGAGTTTTCTCTACGGAGCGTCGTAGTAAGGCTGGAATAATTATCATTACTTCCTTCTGCGATTCGCCATCGCCATCACTGCCATGCTTGCTCCTCGGCATTTATCCCTGCTTCCGTCTCCACGGCCTCTGGCGACCCCGGTGCCGGCCCAATAGCACAACTACAGTGGCTCAGTAGAGCAGCACCAACGGCAGGCCAATAGCATGACTCTCGTATGTGTGGTACCGCTGCCGCGCCATTATGTTTACTCTTGCTCCCGATCTCAGCGACCCCGGGTGACCCGAACATCACTCCAGCGGCACAAAACACCGGCTCAGCGTGCCCGTTCCGTGTTGAGCCGACAGTTATTCTTGCTGTCAGTATCAGCCGTGGATCGGCATCGTTCTGGGTCGGGTAGCATGACTATTAGACCGACCACCGCTCTAGGTCAAAGCGTGCCTCCCACTAAAGCGTGCTTCCCGTGTCACGACCGGTAGTCGCTTGGCGGGACAAATCTGGAGCACGGAGGCTCTCGTCTCTCCGGGTGGTCCCTCGAATACGTGTCATAAACTCCGGGTGGCCCTACCCGAGCACGTGCTATCCACTCCAGGGGTCTCCCGACTACCAGAGAGGTCGCGAAGATGCGTTGCCGCTGCCGCTGCTAAACAGAAGCCATGAATCTGGTCTAGTTCAGAGTGGAGGCCTCGTGGTTTGATGATGGTTGTGGTATAGTTGGTATACAGGGATCGAGACCGAGGTCTCCTTGATATGGATTTTATGGGTGGCGCGTGCTTTCTAATGCATGCGCGTGCCAGGTTAAGGGCCCAAGTTATGGCGCCGTAGATGTGAATCTTGTTTTCATGAGGCCGTACACGAGGTTTTTCAATGGCTCGTGACTGATTCGCTGGGGTACCACCTGTATCAGCTGATTAAACATGCAGTAACGGAGCTTTCTCCGTGTCGCGTATGTAGTGGAAAGCTCGTTTTTTGACGATCTGTGTCGTTACTAAACAATGTAAGGATTTGTTATCGATCGCACTATTAAACGTTGTACTTTCCAGGAATATGTCATCATGAAAACGCTCAGACATTTTTGAAAATCTGGAAGTGCTTTCCTTGTAAAGCTATCAAATGTCGTAACATTCTTTTTAGTACTCACACAAACCACATATTTGAAACATTTTTTTTATATGCTAGGATATGAGTGAAAAATGCTTCGAATCTAGGAAAAATAATCACTTCTCGGACAACGAATTGGACGATAACTTCTAAAATGGATGACGTGGTGTTGTTCGCAACAGCACAGGCCTTAGTTACGTGGCTAGTTAATGGAAAAGGAACGTATTTATTGTTTTCTGAAGCATCTGGACATTCTAGGACAGATCGACAAGGGGACAGATCGACCTGCATCTCCGATTTTTATTTATTTACGTTTTAGTGTTTATCTGGGGCGCCGAATCGCGTTGTGCAAATTTCAGCACGATTGGAGTTACGGCTGCCGGGCGGACGTGGGCCAACATCAACCTGCAAATTATCAACTTTGTCGCTAGCATGCCAGCGCGTTTCAGCTGTTGTCTCCAGCTTCGTGGTGCATATATTGATCGATGAGATACAAATGTAGTTTAGTTCTGACGAGCAGACTACATCTTCAGGTATCAAGACTTTTGCCACACCCTGTATATACCAACACACAGCCCAGATCATGCGGAGTTCCAATATTTACTCCATAGAAACGAACAACCACGTATGTCAGCCTTTTGAAAATATTGTAAAACTTGGATCTTCCTGTGCATGGCAGCGGTGCGACGCGGCGATCGTACCTCCCGGTCTCCCCGTCGTACCTCCCGGTCTCCCGGTCTCCCGGTCTCCCCGTCGTTCCTCCCGGTCTCCCCTGTACACCTCCCGGTCTCCCGGTCTCCCCTGTGCACCTCCCGGTCTCCCGGCGTACCTCCCGGACGGCAGCTCGGCGGCCGCCCGGTGTGCCGTGGCGCCGGCCGCCAGTCGCCGCGTGGTCGCCGAGCAGGGAGGACGTGTCGACTGCCGCTCCGTGGCCCGCCGTCCGGCTCCCGTGCTCCGTGGCCCGCTGTCCGGCGCTCCCGTGCTCAGGGGTGTTGCTGCTCCGTAGCCCGCTGTCCGGCTCCCGTGCTCAGGGGTGGACGCGTGCGAGCTGCCCAGGCCGGCTGCGTGTGGTCGTGGTGACGGACAGTGACTGGGTGGAGTGGGATTGCTGGCGAGTTTGGCGTGGACGGTCGGTGCGGCAGGCACAGTGGAGGGATTGTGAGGGGTGACGTCGGAGACCCGAGTGGGCGGCCAACTTCGGCTGCGGTGCTGCGTGGTGGTCTGTTGAAGTGACTGGGACGAGGAGCGGGTGTTTGACCTTTGGCGACCCTGTGGTGACCCGGCGCCCGGAGTGGCCGGTGACTGCACGGCCGGCGGGCAGTGTGACCTTGTGAGGTCGGGTCAGGTCATGACCGGCCCCCAGTGAACAACAAAGCGTTACAATGGTAGCCAAGATGGGTCAACCGCCCCCGGACCCCACGGACAACCTCATCAACAAATGTGAGTGTTGTGCATGGTGCTGGAAACAACATCGAGTCACTTGTCCATTCTAAGAAAACAGCTGCAATGGTAGGCTGTCATCCATTCGTCCCTAAATGCGTTTATTTTCAATGTTGGTTAATAGTCGCACTATTTTTTGTTATTGAAATCGAATTGATATGTTTGCTTTAAACTTAATGTTGTCTTGTATTCTTAGAGCCATTTTTGAAATTGTTTTTTAAATGATAGTGACGAGTAAGTTTTTTTTTTAGAAAGATGCAATTTTGAATTAATTTTTACGAATTTGCACGCTGTTGGCAAATGGTCCCGAACTCCCCATTAGTGTTTTTCTAAAGCTGCGCTTTAATTCGCTCAGTTTTGTTGTCTACGTCGGAATTGACTCTTCTGTTACGCCTTATGACCTCGCGGCTGTGGACCATTTATCTTTGATGTTCACTGTTGCGAAGGCAGTCTTTAGTTCCGGCTCATGCCAGTGTGACTATATTGCGCCAACGGGCGACTAAAATGCGATTATTTCGCTACTGCATTGTGCGCCGACTCTTTCATAACACCGTTTTACTTTGTCAACTATTTGCATAGAGAGGGAGATAATATAACTGTATGTCGCAATGTATAAGGTGCAGATCATTATAAACGCCGCGTCAAAGAATGCCAGCATTATGACTGACTTCTGTATGCTTTGTAGCAATGCATATTTGCAAACAATCGTAAGCTAGTTTCGTCTTGCGACACGGGTTTTGTAACTCATAACGCACGGCGCGCGTGGCGACACAGTCATTGTCTCACCTCTACATTGTCACCTCGCGGCGGAACGTCATTCTCGACACATATGACGCCAACGGGACGAATGCGCCGCGAATATCGCATACGATCTGAGATAATTACATGCTCCGTGCCGCCGCGCCGTCCGTCTCTCCGGCACACTTCCAGGAGCACGAATATGACTGACTTGAGAGACACCGAGATTGTCAGATGTGTGCTGACGTAATTAAAGCGGAGACGCCGCGCGGAATTTAAATGGGCCACGCACTTGGCATGGCATGTCCCGGAGATAGATGGATGATAAATTGTAATGGTAGTGGGAGCTCTTGTTTTTCAGAGCGCCTTTTACATCGAGATGGGACTTTGTGTCGGCTAGGCTGGTATGCAAAAGCGCATCCTTATCAACCAGTATTGGGCTTTTACTAGACGCTTTCAGTTCGCTCGTTGCACCGTCAAGGTATGGAATAGGCCAAAAACATAGCGTTATACGGACCCATATATCACGATTTTATGCGCTACTTTCTCGGGTAATGCGGCACACATCTGGGCATGTTTTCTGTTTTTCTCTTGTTTGCGAGAGTAAAACTAGCAACTGACGCTTTAGAGCGGCAGGAATGCTGTTTTACAGGCCGCCATCTGCCGGTCTGGCTATTTATTAGTGTCGGAGGCGGATACTTGGGATCTCACTGCCCCAAATAAAATTTGACAAATTAATTCATACCTAGACACTCTCTTGTGCGAGGCGCTCTACCCTACGGCATGCCATAGGTTAGCCAACATTATAATTTTGTCTACATAATTTCGAATGCGTCCAACAGTTTTTACAGGTGAAGTAAATTCGTGCTACTGTTCACATTGCGTACTTTCCATCTTCCAGACTTCTGAGTCACCTATTAACCAATTCCAACTGAACTCTAACCCCATTTATCCATCATCTATTAACCAATTCCAACTGAACCCTAATGCCATTTAGCCATTATTTGTCGTTCAGTCGGCGCCGAGCGGCATTCCCATGGTCCTCCCGCGTCGCAATCGCCCCATGCGCGCCGCTTTGATTACAATCGTCACCTCCCCCGGCGAGAAGATCCACAGCTTGTAGTAAACAACTACCTGGGTCCCTGCGTCTCCAGAGCGTCATAGGACCGCCTCGGGCACCCCTGGGGCGCCTGGGGCGACCCGTGCTCACCTCGGTTGACCTTTCGCCCCGGGCGGTGGCGGGAGGAGGGGGAGGGGGGATGGGAGGCAGTGTCGCGTCGCCGGCGTGGTGCGTGCTTGAAGGGGCGCAATATGTGCGTGTTGTTTGGTGCTTGCTCTGATCGCTCCGAAGCACCTGCACGCAGTTTCACTGTCTTGTCCTGGATGCGGAGGAGCTAAATGAAGCGCGCGAGGAGTGACGTGACACAGTGAGAAAGTGAGAATGGCGTGGTAATTTGCCGTTACTGGTCATCTGATCGGACATTTATGTTCGGCCCGTGTTTATAACCGCTGCGGGTGTGCGGGTTGCGCCGCCGGTGAAGGCTGCGGACGGCATTGGTCTGCGGGCTGTGTGTCCGATGGCCGCCACTTAGCGGCGCAATCGACGTAATCGAATTAATGCCATGACTGCTGACTGCTGACGACCCGTGGGGCAGGCAGGTGGGGTCTGACATTTGATGGCGCAGTTACCCATTACGGCGCGCGGCGTGTCCGTGTTGTGCACGGTGCAGAGGGTGCACGGCGACCTGTGCACGCGGCGGCGGCGGCGCGGCGCGGATGCTACCTCCATTTTTGTTGCGAGGGAATGCTGCATAGCGGTTGCTTGTCAGCGAAAACTGGGTGGCAAATGCATATAAATCAGACTATTTTTTGTTCTAATGAAATGCTTTGGACATTTGTGGTATTTATGCGTACCTACGCCATGACCATAATTTTGTAATACGGATCCATGCTGCAATATTTGAATGATATACAATTTGTAATACTGGTAACCGTGGCTGAGTTGCTTTGGCAAATCACGGTTAACGAAAATGTAGCGAGCGTCTGCTTCTCGTGGTCCAGACTCGGGACTCGCTGTGTTTTTACGAGTGTCTGCCGGAGCTTCTGCCTCCATCATCGCCTCTTCAGCGGCTGCCGCCGGCGGCTCGACAACTCACACCTAACGTAAACATCAACAGCTAAACCAGCCAGGCGGAGCTCCGCCCGGCGCGCCAGGCGTCGTTCGAGTTCGAAGCCACGCTGCCTGGCCGTGCCAGGGCAGAACCGCGCGTCGCGGAAGTGGTGGTTTGACCGCCTTCCCCTTTGGTTGCCGCCTGGCGGATGGCGGCTGGCGTTATATGTGATGGATTGCAGCTGCAATGCGGCATGGTGCGGTGGGTTTGGGTGGCGTGGCGTGGCGTTGAGTGGGCGGCCACCGATCGTGGTGGTCCCTGGTGGTCCCCGGGGTACCCGTGGTGACCGCCAACACAGACGGGAGGGGCGGGCAGGTCGATCGATACGGGGTCATGAACCAACAGCTGTTCTGTATTTGCGTGCTCCAAGACAGGAAAGGTACGGGGTTTGCGGATTGTAGAGCTAAGAATGTTTTAAAACCAAAGTCGTCATCAGGACAATGCAGGGCCTCTGTCATCTTCGTCGTACACCAACGAGTTTCTACCACGTGTTCGCCGAACATCGCGTATCTACATGTTCATGGCTGAAGTTCATTGCTGATATGGATGGGTCTAGTGGACCTGGTCGCTTCCACTTGAAAAATTATCCC
>JARBER010157029.1:0-10626 GCA_030265075.1 Balanus glandula
CTGATGACGTCATAGTCGGGACGCTCCGCCCTCCGAGCGTGTCCTATGCGCCACTGAGCGGCGACACCCCCCTGGTCCCACCTCCCGGCCCAGCTCGGCGGTCCCACCTCCCGGCCCAGCACGGCGGTCCCACTTCCCGGCCCGGCCCGGCTCGGCGGTCCCACCTCCCGGCCCGGGCGGCGGTCCCACCTCCCAGCCCGGCCGGCGGTCCCACCTCCCAGTCCAGCTCGGCGGTCCCACCTCCCCGCGGTGCCCGCTGCGCCGCTGTGCCGTGCAGCTCGGCGGCCCGTTACGCCGGAGATGGGAGGATGCTGGTGCGGCCGATCTGCCGGCCAGATAGGCGCAGCTGATGTCACCCTGCAGCGCCTGACCGGCGGCTCACTGTACCCGCCTCTCTAACTGTACCCACGCCTGCCGCGGCTGCCTCGGCGCCTGTTCCGAGGAGGCTGCGCGGAACTGCTCCGTCCCAACACTTCCGTTCTCAGAACCGACATCTCGGCAGGGTTCCGCTCTCAGTACTGACCAGCGCCGACACGGCAGAGCTGCTCAGCGGAAGTACGCGCGCGTTTCTTGTCTAAAGAATGTCTTGTAGTTACTAAATGCGTTCGGATTACCGGTCCAAATAAGACGTTTGTCGGAATTCTGAAGATCGGATGCAGTTATCAACCAATCGGACAAGCCAAGTAACTTGGTAAGGTGTTTTATGAGATTGACATATCATATAATCTGTCTTCTGGGTGGGACGCCACCTTCGCCACCTTCAAGTTCAGAGTAACACTATTTCGGTCTGTTTTCTTCATATATTCAAGGAAAGGCTATGCAAGGGATTTACCAAGAAGCTCTCGAGGAAGAGGCTCGTTCATCGAAATCAAACGTTGCTGGTTTCCACAGATCGGAAGGCTGTTATTAGACCAAACACATTTTGTTGCAAGGTGGAGCATTAGCAGTTATGGCTGGAATGGTGTAGATCATCCGATGTATTCGAGCTCTTCTGCCAGAACTAAACAGCGCAGCATAGCACACACACCAGAACGCTGTATGTGGCCGTATTTGACGCTGACAATGATCCTCCGCGGTCGTCAGCTCCGAGCGGTGGCCATCAACGTCGAGCTGCAAACCAGGCATCATCTTCACACATCTCAGCCTGCCCTTAACGCTCACCATTTCGCTGCGCGCAATCTTCCCCATCTTGGTTAATTGACTCTCAGTAACCCCTGATACTATCCAATGATGGGTGCAGTGGGCGGGTTGGGGCCGGCTGTACAAGGGGCATTTGGCGGCCGTCCCGCCCGCCCCTGACGGGCTGAGCGCCGACCCAGGGTCCCTCCTTGCAGGCGGGATGGCCTGCACAGTCCACACCACACCGGCGCGGCGGCGGTGGCGGCGGCGGCTAATCCTGCCGCGTGAAGAGCAGCGGCCCGCCCTGCAGCTCAGCTGAGAGAGGCAGAGAGAACAATCACGGCCTTGGCTGGCTGGCTGACGCCGAACAAAGAGGTGTACGGAGCCGACCGGGTCCGGCGGGAGGCTGGCGCAGGAGCAGCGGCAGGACGAGCACTGCTGTGTGCCTGACTGGGTGGTGTAGTGGGTCGGGCGGGAGGCTGGCGCCGGGGCAGCGGCAGGACTACCAGTCTGCTGTGTGGCTGACTGGGTGGTGTAGTGGGTCGGGCGGGAGGCTGGCGCCGGGGCAGCGGCAGGACGAGCACTGATGTGTGGCTGACTGGATGCAGTGCAGACAGCCGTCTTCAGTGCGTGATATGCACCAACAGAAGGGATGAGTCGGAGCGACTGAGTGGGTAGATTCAGTTTGATATAGCGCTAGTGAAGATTTGTATTATGGGTGTATAGTTGTTTTATGCAGCATGATCTGGTTGCTTTAGTCTCCCAAGAAAAGGCCGACTCGCTTATTTTATATTTGTGTATTATAACCGCTTGTTCCGATAAAAAGGTATATCATGCCGACGAGCGGACGCTTGGAGCGGATCAGGCGGTGGCGCTTGGGGAATATCTGGAACAAAGCCTCGTCTTCTGGGCTACACTCGGACAATAGGACAGACATCTGGCACACCGTACCAGCACGGCAGATTCGCCTCACGTTCGTCACACCCACGCATGGCGCCGTCCGTTTTCTCTCTCTCTCCGCTCTCCTAACAGAGACACTGACTGGGTCGGGTGGAGACACGGCGCAGAGACGGCCGCCTCCGCTGGGATTCGGGTTAGTAGCAAGCAGGCGATTCTCTAACGGCTTTATGGCGCCGCCGCCGCTGTGGTTTGGGCGGCGGCGGCGACGGTGGCGGTGGCTGATGAACTCACGCCTGGAATTCACCTCGCTGGCTGGCGCTCGTTGTCGCTGCGGTTTGTGGACGAGGTTTGTTCACACAGCTGACGGCGTGGTACGTGTCTGCCTCAATATTCGATAATAGGAAGTGGTTCGTCTCTGGCCTTAATGACCTGGGTGAGCTCGTGCGCACGAGTTGTAGGCCAACTGGCGAATTGAGCCGCACGCATGATTGCAAATCACAGGGGCGGAAACGCGGAACACTGAGAGGCCGCGCGAGGCACGCTGGAATTACACGGAACGTCAAGGTCACGTGGCAATTCAGCTTTCTAGGCCAGGGATGTGCAGTGTGCACTAAGTAGTGCTCTGCACCTGCGGGTGGGGCGAGATGGCCGCTAATTTGTATTTTATCCTTATCGAGATTCACTATCGGCCTCCGTGGATCCGCCTTTTTGAGAGGAGGTTTTATTGGAGAGCTGAGTGAAGGCTCAATACGACTGAGCTGACTTCAGCGACCGCTAACTGCCCATGTGTGACTCAGCGCTGATTAAAACACGGGATTTCGCTTCGTGGAACCGCCAAGGTCAGACGGCTTGAGGCAGATAATTCTGTGGCTTGGAGACAGTATCAGGCAATTGACGTGTGGTATATTCTTGGACGACGGTCTTCTCCATAGACTCTCTCTCTCGTAGACTTCACCCGGTGCTGCATCCCGTGCCAGCTGCAGTAGCGATGGGCTTGGAGACGAATTGGAAAGGGTGAAACTGCCTGTCACATTCCCCACTCATGAATCGCTGCTGTCCCCAGAGTCACTGTTAGCATCCAGAGTGAACGTGCTGAGTGGACGTGCAATGCTCTGTTACTGCAATGAGTCGGGAAGAGGAGTGTCCCTCCCTCCCCCCGTCTCTCCCATGTCGCCCGCGTCATCGTCCCAACCCTTCCTCTCTCCCCACGGCGCCCGCGTCCCCATCGTCCCACCCCTCCCTCTCTCCCCACGGCGCCCTGTTGTGCTCACGGCGCCGTGATAGTCAGACTGGAACGCCCTCCGAGTGCTCTGTTTATATAAACCAGCCGGTGATGTACGGACCGAGCGGGCTGTATACCGTGACGGATTATCACCGCCGATTGATACCGACCCAGAACACTCATTAAGCCCAGCCAGCGATGTCAAACAAATCCTCCAGCGGCATTATAATCGATCCGCTCTGGAGCACATCACTGTTGAGATGTTTTGATCTCGAGCTAGCGAGACAGATCGCCGGGCGCTGGTGAATGAATGAGGTCAATAGGCAGCTTAGCTCTGCACGACTGAGCAGGGCGCCGGCGGCCCTGCCCGTCACACGTCACGTCACGTCACGTCACGCCGGCCCGCCACTCCAGCGGCCATGTGATGTCAGAGGGTGACGGCTGCTGGCACCATTCCTGTCAGCCGTGTGTCTGTCTGTCTGCCCTGCCCGTCGAGCGGGAGACGCCTGGACCGACGCTGACCGGCCCGAGGTTAAGTCTGCCGGTATGCTGAGCTGTGTGTATGTAAATACTGATGTGCACTGTGCAATAGGTGCATAGTGTATACACATAGCTGACATAACACGCTGCCCGGCTCAGCGTTAGGCTTAACGCAGCGCTGAGTAGCGCAATACTATAGTGTTGAACCCCGTACTGCGTGTATGTGAACCCCGGTGCAGCGAGATGTGAACCCCTGTACTGTGTATGTGAACCCCGGTACTGCTTGTATGTGAACCCCTGTACAGCGTGTATGTAAACCCCGGTACTGCGTGTATGTGAACCCCGGTAAAGCGTGTATGTGAACCCCGGTACAGCGTGTATGTGAACCCCGGTACAGCGTGTATGTGAACTCCGGTACTGCGTGTCTGTGAACCCCAATCCCAAGGACACCGTATCTGTGCAGCGGTGTCGGCATGTTGCTGGGTACATGGTAGGGTGTGTTAGTTTCGGCACACTCCTGGACAGCACCAGCAGAACGTTAGTCCAATCCTGAGTAGTGAGTATCGTGCTAGTCTCGTCCCAGCGAGTTAGTATCGGCACACATGCTGCCGCCGCGCTGCCGGGGACAGTGCCCAGTCAAGCGTATATCGAGGCAGCCCGGCTCCGCCGTACGGGCCGGGCGCCGACTCTGCTTAACACCTTTTGATGGTCAATTTAGGTGGTAGTGCATGTTTCTCAGTAATAGTGCATTCAATTTCGACAATACGGCATAATGCACTGTTGTTTGAACACGATGCAGCTATTTCGGCAGGGAAGCGTTCCGCGACTGTATAATGCAGTCGAATTCGGCGAGCGATCACTGATATGCACTATGCACTACGGTGATTGTATGCACTACCGCCGAAATCGAATGCACTGTGTCCAATTATTACCATACTTATCCGAATATCATGCGTTGTTTTCAAACATAAATGCTCTATGCCGTATTGTCAAAATTGACTTGATTTTTACACACACAAAAAAAAGTTAACTGCTTCCAAATTTGACCGTAAAAAAGTGTAGTTAGTGGATGGGAACGTGATATGTCTGGAGTGGGTGCTCACTGCTCAGTATACTCCTCAGTCATGCTCTGTCAGCGACAAAGGCCTTCATATGAAAAGGATGACTCGGACAGGTGCTGGAGTTATGTCATGCAGGAATAGCGGTCTCAGGTATTACTGAGGGCTTACGAATAACCGTTAGACAGTTTAGATACCGATTGCCATATACATTTCTTTTGTTTTGTATGCCTGAATTCACATTTGTTGATAGGCTTGACAATACAGCTATAAGGTTATGACTATTTATGACGGCTTATCGCAACTGAGCAATTATTTGTTGTTGCACGGACATAACGCGTGTCTCTATGCATCTCCGCTGTCTATACACATACCTAGCGAGTCCTTAGTGCGTACGTGTGTTTGACATTTTATGTTAGATGCCAATGTTTACGCGTTGTGCTCAGCAGTAGGAACTGAGCCCTCACACAGAGCTGGTCTTCGTGGAACAAAATTCCATTCGTGACTGACGGAAATCTCCAGGGATGGATGGAAATAAACGGTT
The DNA here is from genome assembly GCA_030265075.1 of Balanus glandula. Lineage (NCBI taxonomy): Eukaryota > Metazoa > Arthropoda > Thecostraca > Balanomorpha > Balanidae > Balanus > Balanus glandula. Next base: position 5,324 of record JARBER010157029.1, read on the forward strand.
TTCGTAAATTTTCGGAGCCGATAGAAGTTGTGAGATGTTCTGACAGTTTAGCAGTAGGTATTCTATCAGTACCTATATCAGTATATTCTCTACTATAGCAAGAGTTTGCTAAATCAAAGACTCCGAAACAGGAACTGCAGTGAAGCTGAACTTCAGTAAAGCTGATTAGCTGATGAGCTGAAGCTGATCTGTCTGTGCATGAGCCGGCGGCAGGCCGCTCCTGACGGGCTGGCCGTGTGTGCCGGGTCAGCCGGCCCGTTATACTAGCCAGCACCTCGCCCTGGGAGCCGGGCCGCCGGCACCTAGTGCTCGAGTCGCCATGATCGGCCCGCGCCCGTCCACTCGGCTGCACGGTCCGGTCCGGTCCGGTCCGGTCCGCTGCACGGTCCGGTCCGCTGCACGGTCTGCTGTCCGGTCCGCTGCACGGTCTGGTCCTGCGAACAGTCTGGCTTAGTGTACGGTCTGTTTTTTATTGATTACATTTATAGTGTACATTGCCATATAACGTAAAAACTCAGTAAGATATTTGTGTATTAGCACGAGTATTAAGTTTGGCAGCTGGTCTGGTGGGCCATGTTTGACTCTACCGCCTCTCCCCACCAAAACCTTTGCGTTGTGACAACCTATCGGCGCTGAGCGATGAATGGACTGGCACCCGTCCCAGGCACGTGGCGTCACCTGGCACCCATCCCAGGCACGCCGTGACGTCACGTGTGAACGCCAGCCAAACTGCCGGCCGCCGAAATTCCCCGGCCATCAGCGTTGATGGGTTTCTTACGGCTTATTTATGAACTGCGGACTGACGTCGCTAGTAAGATTATTCAAACGTTAAGTTATATACTTCTCTGTTTCTTCGTGGTCATTAGTCATTTGTCGAACGCTTGCCGTGTTAATATACCTAGTATCGTGGATATTTTGATATTAGCGGTTTTCACGATGGATTACTAATCTGTAGGTAGGTATACTAATATGTGTCCAAAGTTTTATTTTCAATATCAGTATTGAAAGTATTATTTGATGATTATTTGATTTGATTATTTGAAGGCATCTAAAAGCTTGAAAAATGCTCCACCACTTCGTACAAAAGTCAATAGTTGCAGCGTTCTGCAAGAAGTGCGAATATTGTTGTGCTAAGATAAAACCTGTTGTCAAAACTTGTAACGTCAAAAAACACTTCTTACCCTATTGGGCCTGATTCCGACCCAATATGGTTGGCAGAACATGAAGGTTATTTCTGAAGTTTTTGAGATTGTAACCGAAGGAGTTATTCGATATCAACACTGATTACGTTTTTGTGTCATAGTTTTTGTGCTGGACTGCTTTTTCTGCTTCCATCGCTTGTTTGCTTTTCCAAGGTCAAACTTGTTTTTTTTTACGTCCCCTCATATAAGACTACCCGCTACGAATAGCATGTATAGAAATACGAGAATGTCTACTGCGCCGAATATGGTGTTATTTCTCAGGCGCTTGCATGAGTCTGTTTCAATCCCAGCCCAAGGATGAGATCAGAGCAGCTTGAACTGGTTAGAACAGGGATCTTGAAGCTGCCACAGGAAGTATCAGAGGAGTTTTAAGAAGGTGCCAGCAGCTTGCGTTGAAGTTAGGATATCTGTCAAAGGGACATTGCTACATTAACATTAGGTTTGAGTTGAGATAGCCATATTGATTGCTGACTTTGGAAATAAGTGTGGTATCAGTTTAAACAACCGCAATGGTCTAATGAAAAATATATTCTAGTTTAATTTTAAAATCTGTCCAAAATAAGGCCCAGGTTTATTGGTTATGGCCTCTGGGCCTTAGTTACTGATGACGTATTCTCTATTTAGGATATTTGTATCATAGTCTACTTGTTTTCGCGAGGCTCGAAAATAACTACATTCTTCGCTTTGTCTTTATATTGTCAGCAATATTGGAAGCAATTAGCAGAGTGAAGGTTTTCTCCACTACCCACAATTTATCTATTCTTCTTTGCTGTGACATCGCCAGTCCAGATAATATAACTTCTATATGCAAGAGTTTGAGTTATTTTTTAGTTAAACAATTGATAATTGTGATCAGCAGCATTTATTTTATATTTTAACATAGATTTGACAACTTGCATCAAGGTGGGAATGACCCTTTAACATTGACATATGTATCAGCCGTCCCATAAATATGCTCCTCCAGCATGCTCCAGCTGTCACCATTTTCATTTCGGGAACAGGGTGGAGGAGCTCGGCTCAGGTTGTGGCTTTGAAAACAGGGTTTTGAATGTATTGTTTTTATTGTTATTTTCGGTGCTTAGGTGAGCCTTTGATGACGATTAAAGGTCCTTTGAACCTGTTTATGCATGACGACTCTCCAGAAGTGTAACTGTTCCTTTAGCCGATGTTTGATGCGTGAGTTAGCTGCTAATTAGGAAGCTTCTTTTGTTCAATTGTGTTGATTGTAGTCGAATAATAGGGGGCATAGTAAACACAGGGCACACAGTTTTCGTTAGAACCGAAATTTGTTATCAAGTACCCAATGATACCTACCGGTCGTTGCAAATGTGGAACGCTTAGCTATCTATTTTAACTTGACACATCTTTCAATTGGAATATTATTGTGCAAAAAATTAAGCTCACTATCTTTTGATATCATCGATGTTATGTAATAACTCCATTTTTGTGGGGAAAGTCAGTTCAACATTCTTCTTTTAACATAAGTATGTGTAAATTCTGACATAACAATTTGAAAGTCATCTGCCCTGAAATGCCTGCCGTAAGAAGCCTCGATTTAGTGTTGTTTAGACCGTGCTGCCGGTGGTCTTCGAGGTAGTTAATTCATGGCAGCCCCATTTGTGATGACCTTAGAGCCGAAATAAACGGCTGCTTAAACTGGCCACTAATCCTCTGAGCCACTTTCTCGGCGACGCACGCGACAGGGGCATCGCGGTCGGACAATTTGGGTTGTGCGGTCACGGCCGAATACATAAGCATGACCAGCTTCACAACAGCGCGCTAACATCATTTATCTCGAGAACACGCTGTAACAGAGATGCAGCCTTTGCCAGGCTCGAATCTGATGCTTGTTCTTAACTTCACAGTCTTTCGCAAAGACCATTCATCGCCATAACACGTAGTAACGTAGATGTGGCATTTGCTGGATGGGCTAAGCCATAGCTAAACGTATCTGATGTTTTAGAATATATGGTCAAGCCGAATGGCCTCTCGCATTCCTCTGCTTCCTTTCGCTTTCATAGCTCGGACAGGGGCGGACAGGGTCCTGTGATTTGTGGGGCCGCTTACCTTGCTGGCGGTGCTCTCTCGCGGCAGGGGCGGTCTCCGCGGGGAAACTGTCATCACTTCGGTACCCGCCGGGCCGGCCGCTTCCCCCCAATCAGCTGGTTTTTGCGGCCGTGCGGTGTCGCCACACCGAAAACGAGAGTGAGCGTCGGTAGCCGAGCGACCCCACGCCGCCTCGGGGGCAGGTAACCGGCGCTGGGCCGTCCGAGCGGGCGGCCCCGCCCTGTCCTGCCGCCGCCGCTCTCCGAGCTGCCGACCACCGCCCACCGACCACCGACTGCCGCCCAGATGGACCGGCGCTCGACAATGCGTCTTTGTTTCGACGTTATCTTGGGCAACGTTCGATCTGATGGGGCGTCCGTCGGGTCCTGCCGACGTGCCTGAGCGGCAGGCGGCGCAGTGGGCTGCTCCCGGCGGCCGAGAGTGAGAGTGCTCCTGCCGAGAACACGGCCGCCGCCGGTGCCCGTGGTGCGCGCAGGCCGACGTTTCACCTCATGGCTAATCTGCAAGGTGGACTATCGCGGCGGCGGCGGTGGCGGTAGTGCGGGTTCCGTACCGGCACTTTCTCTCTCGTCCGTAGCTCGGAATGCTGCGCTGCTCACTTTCGGTTTCATCGCGGCCAGTTTCTCCCATATACATGTCGCGCCCCCGCCGGCGGGCCTCCCGCGTTGACGCCACCGGCTGCCCCCCCCCCCCTCGTCCACCTCTTCCGGTGCGTTTCGGGGCAACGGTCCTGCAGCGCAGTGGACATTGGGGCGGGGACGCCGGCGACATGCCGCACCTGTCGACATGCCACTCCTCTCCCCGGCTGTGGAGCGCTGACGGCCGGCTTGAGAGCGGTCCACCCGCAGCTCAGCGGTGAGGTCTGCATGCCGATGCAGTGACTCGGATGGCTCATTACATGTCGCGCAGACGGGCGTGGAACGGGTTTATGTCGCGCACTCAGACTCTTTCCACAAAGAACTGCGATGCCAGAAAAACGCCGAGGTATGCCGCTGATGGGCTAACGGCGCAGTCTACCTCTGCGTCACCTGCGCGATAGTGTCGCTGATTGGCGTCTGGATCGCTCAGCGAGTCTTCGCAGTCCTTACACGTGGCCGTGGACCAAATCGCTAATGGTGAATGTGTGTTTTGTGATATTTAGCTGTCCCGGGCGTCAACGTTGGTTTAGATTTTGCATTCTTCTCACTTGTAATTATATTGTTGTATTGAGTTAATTATCATCGGACACGGCCTGATGCGTAGGTACGTCCCATGCGGGCTAATTATGAAGGACTAGGAAGTAATGGCTGTATTCACGTTCTTTAGATTCACTCAGATTACAATTTCCAGTGACACGGATACGCATTGTCAAGGTTTCAAAAGGTGCCAGATAGGAATCAATGTATGCTAATGTAGAGAATTGGATACCACTGTAAGTACACATCCCAGTATGTACAATGGTCCAGCGTCCCATGAAATAAGGCACTAAACAACCTACTCTGCCGCTGCATAGATGCCGCATTGATAACCTCCATAGGACTGTGTAAATGGAAGCTGATAAACTGATAAGTAAAACTAGGACAACATTTGCATGGCCATTTTAGGTATCAATGAATATTCACTTCACGTAGTATTGCTATGACCATACATATACATTATACATTATGCATTACACATGCACTGAAGCTACATAGTGCACTTAACCTTGAGCAGTGATCACGCATTGAAGTTGTTCAAATAACTTGTGTTCTATATCCGCACATATGCATAATGTATTTATATAGGCATGCATTGAGTGTGGTGGTTAATGAATGTTTACCCGATTCCGTACGTCGTTGTGGTTGAATTCCCTACCCTGTCAACACGATTGCAACAATAGAGTCTCCCTTCTGCTTCCACTTCAGCGGGTCAAGACAACAGACCGCAGGGCGGACTGCCTTGACCCATTTGGTGGGTCCGGCCGGCCGGCCAGCGGCTTCCTGTTGGGGCATTCCAGGACAGATCGACAAGGGGGTAACACCCTACCTCTTCGATTTTGATGAAAGTTTGTGTCAG
>JARBER010157040.1:0-10625 GCA_030265075.1 Balanus glandula
CTGCTTCTCCCGCAGCTTCTGGAAGTCGCCGCGGGCCTTGGCCTTCTCCCTCTCCTTGGAGAACTCTCTGGCGGCGGGGACCGGCGGCTGGTGATGCGCCGACCGTACAACAGCACAGCTAAAGCGGCTGTTTTGGTTTACACTATGGAGCTAATGCTTATTTATTTGCAAGTGTCGTATATTGCTATAATTGGAGTTAAGTAGCATTCAAAATGCATCAGAATCATGAAACAACTTAACATTTTTGAGCATGAGAGCAAAAATGTACATATCTACACGTATTTATTCATATATTGCATAAAATGAAGTAAAACTAGAGCAAAGAAACCCAACTCCTGTATAAATTATGAAGTCAGAATACGACAGAAGGGACAAAGAATGTTAGCATAGCATTGTAACGAACACCACAAGTTTCACTTGGGTTACTTCGTGAGCGTACAGTAGATGAGAAGTACAGCAAGGCTAAAAAACGACACCGAATATTGCAAATATGAATTTTGCACAGATGATGTCTATTAACCATCCAAAGTCGTATTCAATGGTGGTAGAGTTTTCCATTCATGCTCTCGATCTACATTTGTATTAGAACTATCAATATCCAGTTGTAATAACTGATAGGAGATAAACGTTTATTAATGACATTTCACAGACACAATTATGCAATGAGCGTCATGCGCTGTCACGTTATACGTGTAATGATCTCTTTCAAAGACTTAGGAAGGACATAATTCAACCAAAATAAAGCTAAGTAAGATGTGTGTGTAAGTGCGATTGTCCATGTTTGGAAATTCACAACTGTAACCAGCAGCTTGTATCATGTTTAAGTTATTTAATGCATAGGTAACAAACATAATTTTACCGAAAATTAAAATGTTCTTACAGGTATTGCGTTAAGTCAAGTTCGTTCATTGAGTGAGCACGCAAACGCGATCTATTATATCATTTGTTAGTTTAGAGAGCACGGTATGTACCTATTGTATAGTGTATACTGGTGATGCCCGAAGAACGACTGTCTGCCGCACTGAACTGACCGGGCTCCAGCTCAGGACTCTGGTAAAGTCATAACCTTCTGATTCGTTTTACATGCAGTTTTCCCCATGCCTGCTTATTTACAAAACTGCAGTAAAGCTTACCCAAGCCCACCTAACACATCGTACAAACTAATAGCACGAACAGAAAGAATTCCAGAGCAGTTCGTGCCATTGCGTGAGCAAGACAGATCTTCCAGAAAAGCTATGAAGCATTATGCAGGGTCACGAAACACATAGCAAGGGGCGTCAAACTTCTAAGAAAGGCAGTGCATGCCAAGCTCAAACAAAGACAGTGAAACATAACTTACCCGCTCAACACACCGAGAATAAGGTTCATAACAAAGAATGCGCCCACGAGCATCATTGATATGAAATATATCCATGGATACGATTTGCCGACCGAGTCTTGAATCTGGCACGAACACAGAACCAAAGTGTTAACTGTCGACACTCGGCACAGTTATCACATGCCTGCTGGCACTCGGGCGTGGAGCAAGGCAAAGGTGGAACCCAGGTCCGTTTTGACACGCAGTCACGATGCATGCACGTTGCACAATCACATCGTGTGCGGATCTGGTGCAATATGCTGCATGTGTGGGCGTGTGTGTTGATGTGCTGAAATCAGAAACATCACGTAACTCCCCGAGTCTTCACACAGCCAGCCCCACATGCAAGTGTGGTGTGCAAGGACCGCAAATATTACAGTCGCCGGCTGTCGCAAGCATTGCAGACAGGCCATCTGGCCAGTGACAAAGCCCGCGAGCTTGAGTGATTCTCAGAACAGCCTTGTCAGACACCCAGCTCCCAGCACAGGCTTCAAAGGCACAGACTCGCCGGCGACTGCCGACCGGAGGAACCACACCGAGACGGGATGCATCGGGAGCGAGGCGCACACCCCGGGACGCGCCGCGCCCCACTTACCCGCTCAGCACCCCCAACACCAGGTTAAGCACGAAAAACGAGCCCATTACGATGAGAGAAATGAAATAGATCCACGGCCAGGAGTTGCCGAGCGCGTCGTTTATCTAGGGAGCGAGAGGTCAGGTGAAGCGTTAGTGACGGCACGCGCGTGTCGGCGGGCAGACCGAGTCGGCAACATTAGCCGGTCTGCAGTAAATGACCGTGGCTATTTGCTGTTCCGGGGGTAAGGATGTCAGCACATCGTGCATGAGACAACACACCAGTAAACAAACGTTTTCACGATTAATTTTCGCGTTCCCATTGGGAACATTTCTAGCTAAACGAAACAAACATTACATGTAGAAGTTGAACCTAAAGCTGATTACCCAAAACATCAAAATCCTTCCAAACCTAAAAATGCTATCCTCACAGCGCAAACATCCATCGTGAAAACGATTTATATGCATACAAGTTGGTCACTTTTCAATACGGTGAATAAACTAAATCTCCTTTCGCTTGTATCAGTATGTTATCAACAACAAAAAATGTCTACTAAAAAACACTATCACATAAAACCTCTTCACACAACCATGAATTACTTCTCTGTTTCATGGCCGATAGTTACTAATAAACGGAGGGAGACGAGATCACTGATCATACAGGATTCTGGGCCACACTCAGACGAATGGCAGCGTCTCACCGAGCCAACTCACATCGTATAGGATGTCCGTCCAGCCCTCCATGGTGATACACTGGAACACGGTCAGCATCGCCAGCCCGAAGTTGTCGAAGTTGGTGATGCCGAAGTTGGGCCCCTCCCAGTGCGTGGTACAGTTGTACCCGGGCGGACACTGGTAGCCGGTACCGTTCCGTCCACACGGCATCGGATCATCAATCATACTACCTGCCGAATCCACGCAGCGGTGGAGGCGGGTCAGGCGTGACCAGGGGGGTGTCAACTGTGTTGTGGGACATAGGGAGGGCTATGACGAATGTGACGTCACTGTCTTTCCCCTTACTGCCCGTCTGCTGGCTGTTGTCGAAAGCCAACATAGTCGTGTTTGTGTTTAATGTTAGGAAAATACGACTTGTGCATCTCTCATTAGCTGCAGTGTCGCAACAAATTGTAGTGTCACAGTTCACACACTTTTTGTGTTTTGACTTTCTTGTGGGAAAGTAAATGACGTCATCTGGGTAAACTCCGAATGCTGGTGACGCTACTTTCTATATACATGGCTTTGGGTGCGGCACTATCGATGGCTCAGTAGTAAGCTAACGGAGAACTGTGCTATCTGTGCTGGATCAAATTCGTATGTTTCATTACACCTCATGCGTGTGAGTCCTCGTTGCTTCACTATAGCAATGCGTAGACGCTAGACACGGCTAACTTGGTTTCAGCACTGAATTTTGATGCTTGGAATAATTATATTAACTTAAATGAACTACTCATTCTGCTGCAGAGTAATTAATGAGGAGACGCATGACACTCAGGAGACGCTCAGTCACGCCCGCCCATACAGAATGTTCAGTGTTCATAATCAACATAAGCTGCGAACAAACCAAACAGAGGTGGGTATACTGCGCCGCATGACAGCAGTGTAGCGCGGCACAGTCTAGGGAGCATATTCAGAAATGAAAGGCGCTATTCAATGCCTGGCTTCATCAGTCAATAACTTCAAGCTCAGATATCGTGAAATGAAGCCGCAGTACTTTAAAGAATCAATCAACATTTCTAATTAAGGAAATAAACACGTTCAACGAAATCATAGCAGACTTATGCGTCAGTATTTCATTAAACGACCGGTGGCAACCAATCTTGCAGCTTTGGAAAAAGAAAGTAGACTTACACCAATCGACCTCTACCAAATGAAATGTCAACAGTATTGTAGCAGAAAATGAAATAGGGGTACGAACTGTGCTGGGCGTTTCATAGTTATTGCTATCAAACATCCGACTGGTCTTCGTTGCAGTGGGCGACACCATTTGTGAGGTCGGCGGGTATGTACTACATTACACGTTAATGTATCAGTGTGTTGTTCCTTCGTGTACAGTCACAGGCAAAACTTAAATGCATGACTTAGTGTGGTAGAAATTAACTAAGGGTTATAAAGGTGCTGGTCCGATCCTAGCAAGCGCAATACATTTTTGATTGATTGATTTTATGAACTGATTAATATTTGTTAAAAAAAAATACTGCTAGTAATTGATCATCCTCCATGATATTTTCAATAATTTGAGGGGAGACAAAAACTCATATTGTCATTGTCATTATAGGAACAAGGTTGTACTTGCCCATAGCACACAGCCCACTTAACATACTCAATATTGTTTACATGCAGATGGTAAACATTAAACAAGATCAGGTTTGTCATGGTACAATTTGGCTTTTACCAACACTGGCCGGTTTAATGCGTACTTACTATTTGATAACTTAGCAGCCGTTCGGTTATACTCACCTGATTCGAGGCTAAAACAGGTCTGATGGAGTTTCCCTTTGAACAGCTCCAGACCGATAATGGCGTAAATGATGATGACGAATATCACAAGCAGCGCAATGTGAAGCAAAGGCACCATGGCTCGCAGAATGGAGTTCAGAACCACCTGCAAACCTGGAACACGAGTCAAATCGTCAGTGGAGTTCAGAACCACCTGCAAACCTGGAATACGCGTCGAATCGTCAGCGAGGTAGCATGCATTTATTCTGATTTGTGTATTTGAAATATAAAGTACTTTTTAGACATGTCTGTCTTTCAATTTGTCGATGTGCACACAACTTTAAAACGTGTCACAGATTGAAATAAGTGCGTGTTATGACATCAAATTTCAAGGATATCAAAGATTGGATGCTTGATCCTGGATACCTGATATTCTTTCATTCTATCGCCTTTCTTGGTGCGATAGTTGTCGACAGCTTTGAGTAGTGCAGTTTTGGGCAAAGTTGCATTATATCACTAACATAAATAGAAGCAAGATGGTAAAAGGGGTGTCCAGAAGTATTTTACCGAAAAGCGAGTTTATGGATACTTTTTTAAATCGCTTCATTACATTGAAAAGCCAGTCAGATCCGATCACGGTTGCTCCAGTGTCACATTCAATGATAAGCAACCACGGAACTACTGCGAAACGTAGATCATCGAAATATGGTACGGTTATATTTAAATGACCATATACACTAAGCTGGGGTAGAGGTTTCACGAGCTTAACGGGTGTATAACTGGTGTGATAGGTATGCAACGGGTATAATACCGGGTATAGTACCGGTTAAAACGCTTAGATTACGTGTTTCACAGGGATATCGCGGGTGCTCAGACACAGTTGGGTTTTTAACGAGTATATCGGACGTATGACGGATACAAAAACTTATTATAGGTACGACAGACCGTGTGCCACGGGTAGTAGATACCTACGGATTAGAGTAATATGTAGTTTGTGATGTGATATGGAAATAATACGAAATACTTACTACCTGGTTAGCATGAGAACACATAGTGGTGTTTTCATTTAATATTATTTTACATAGCGGCTGAACCACAGGGAGTCTGTGGCGGTGTGATCCTATTGGCCGAGCTATCTGACGGCGGCTGCCATATTTGCGTGGAAAGAAAAGTTGGCAGCTGGTGTTAAAGGTTAGGCGTTTAGGCGCACCGGCAGAAATTTCTCAAAATATTGAACGAACTACTGGTCGTAGCACAGTGGGAGTACCACTACTACGTTCAAAATTAAATGCAGAATAATTGTAGGTGTAAATATTTTTTAGAATAATTTTGCAACCAATACAGTCATTTTGCATTCAATTTCGAACGTGGCAGTGGTACTCTCATTGCTCTACAGCCAGTGGTTCGTTCAATATATTGAAAAATGTCAACCGGTGCGCCCAAATCCTTTAACACTAGCTGCCAACTATTCTTTACACGCAAATATGGCACCCGCTGTCAGATAGTACTTTCGGGCCAATGCGCGTTCCATCTCTATATAGTTCAGTGGGCTGAACGCACAGTCTGAGACTCTGACGGCTTGCCATTTGCAGCGTGGTTTTGACAGACGGCTGGTGGGTGAACAGCGCAGAACTGCTCTGACGCAGATCGAATTCGGAGAAAAAGTTGCGCTGTCGAGACGGTGCCTTTGATGCTGACGATCTATCACACTTTAGAGCTAACGGCGCAAATCACTGTGTCCGAGAAACGGAACTGGGAAAACTCTGACGACGCTGAATATAGCCTGGCTAAAATTGATATGTGATCGGTCTATATATTATGGGAATGGCCACTTTGAATGTCCAGTTGTTCTCATGATGAGTGCCCGAATTGTGCAATAGATATTCAATTATCATTTAACTAATCCCGATTTATGGCGTGTGTAAAGTCATTTCAGTTTAGCCTCATTCATAGTTAAACATTTTAATTTCAAATACAGTTTCCTTTAAGCATTTCGTCAAAAAACCTAACGATTAAGTGTAGATAGATGGCTATGAAGTACCCACTCGGAAGAAAATTACAAATGGGGTGATTTTGAATCTGCAGTTGCAGAAAAAAATATTTAATTATGGTTACATTCTAAAGTTTGCAAGTAGTTTCAATTAAAACATCAATATAGTGTCTTTATTGCTGTTTTTGGCAGAGGCGACAGCTTTACGACACCATAAGGTATGCGATCTTTTCATTCTCTAGTTGTGGCGGCTGGCGGATGCTCTAAACCGAGTAGTTACTAAAGCCAGCCGTGTTATATTGGAAAATGTCCGGCGAAAAAGTGCGCTGACCATTTTTTTTTCTGTGACCAAATTGTTACTCATAACACCTCAATTTGCAGTAAGCTGTGAGCAATTTTTCACAAATTACATTGAGATTTATGCATAATAAGTACCTTGTGCATCTATTTTACAATATTATTTAATTGCGGCAACACTGCAGTGTTGAACATATCAACAAAGTCAATTAATTCAGAGCGGACTGCGAGTCGGTGCACCGAACCAATCGTAACAACCACAGTGGCCTTTTGTGACCTGATCTTGACCTTGACCATTGCTAACGATTTCACTTTTGCTTAATGGGGAGATGTACTATAAGTTTGAGACCATTTTGTGCGATATTAGTCCCAATATATTGCTTTTGGATGACAAGTTTGGCCCAAAGCAAATCATCAAAACTGATACCTTTTACCTGACTGTGACCTGACATTTGACCTCATTTGGAAAATGTGACGCCTATTTTGAACGCGGCTCAATGAGAGCTTTCGATTGCCGCCTAGCGTGCGGCGCTGCAGCTATTGGTTCGATACATAACCAATGTGCAATATAAGCCCCTCCCCTAGCGGGGCGCGTCCGGTCGGAGACTCCGGCGGGGCGCGGGTTAAAAAATGCATTAAATGTATGCTCGTAAGCACTCAAGTGAATAAATGATGACTGTTAAGCTATATAATGGTGAGATGAAGACTCCAATACTTTTACCATCTTTAGTTTCGTGGTTCGCGAAGTGTTTTGATCGACTGTTTGGCTAAAAAAGAGACCGGCGGATATGGTGGCGAACGATGTCGCTTCCCGAATGGTTCCAACACATTGACCTGGTTCAGTGATAGCGGTTCTTCTGCCTCGGTCAATGGTTGATAAATCACTGTGGCGATCGTGAATCATCAACAAAAAAACTGGGCTTATGTGGTGGTCCCAGCGGTTTTGTGTCAGTTCAATCCGTCTTTCAGAGAGCCGATATAGGCGGATTTGAAAAGCCTCCGTCCACTTGGCTTCGAAGGGTGTGCGCGAGCGCGCGCGCACGTGTGTTTATGGGTGTGTATGTTTGTATGTGTATGTGTGTTTTTTGCCGCAGACCTGTGGTGACTTTTCAATTTCGAGTCCATTTTCTTAAAGGAAAAAGACCACCTTCAACATTAGTTTTGAACTAAGATTGCAGTTTTGTAGCCCATGACGAGAAACCCCTAAGTCCCAGAGCTTTCGGCTGAACATACACTCTTCTCAAATATATGTCCATTTTCGTGCAGTATTGCGAAAGGAATGCAGATCTCAGATCTAAGATGAAGTATGTGCATTCCAGAGAACACCTATGCACGAGGTAGGACAATCAGCCAATCAGCTTGCAGCTGCAGTTGGGCGCATCTATCCTGTGCTAGCCACCAGATCACCTCTGGGTTCCGATTGGCTAAGCAACACGCGCTTTATTTGAATCCTGAGTCAGAGAGTATGTATATAGTTTTTGGTTATATGACTAATCACAAATTTTGTTACCTAAAATATGGTAGTTTTTGACCATTTTTGAACAAACAAAAAATGTATTAAAGAATATAACTATTTTGTTTTCTGATAAATTTTTGCAAGGTGGTCTATTTTCTTTAAAGGAATACTTATGGGCTTTGCATACAACTTTTCTGTCTCAGATGAATTTATGTGAATGTCTCCCGCGCATGCATTACTTCCATACCTTCTTGGGCACTAGGTTATCTACTTTCCGCCATCTGAAACATTTTCTTCGAATTAATTGACTGATGACGCAGTAAATCATTTTATTTGTGTAGGAATTGAAACATATAAAGCATGATAAGAAAGCCTTATGCTGAATTTTCATACTTTCACTATAAAAACGCTTGCCTGTTTTTTATGGTGCATTATAATTGAAAAACGTAATGTCTTATATCTGTCTTATGACTATTGAACAATGTCAAAAAGATTAAAACAATTAAAAGCACGATAAGAAAGCTTGATGCTTAGCTTTCACACTTCCATTATGCAAAGGCTTGCCTGTTTTCCCGGGTACATTATAACTAAAAAAGAACTTACTACATTCAAGTATTCCACCAATCATATCAGAGCGACATAAGCACACACTTAAGCAAAACTGAGCCAATATTGTTTATAAATTTACATGAATATGCCCGCCTTCTCTAGAATGTTCCGCCCCACGCGACGGAGGTGCTGCTGTGATTGTCCGTGGCACTTACTGGGGACTCCCGACACCAGTCGAAGTGGTCTCAACACGCGGAACGCCCTCAGGGCCTTCACGTCGAAGCCCTCCTTAATTAGCGACGACAGCGCTGTACTGATTAAACTGCCGGACACACACACAGACAGAGACGCAGCAGGCATGGTCACAGCCCACACGGTGGAATTCCTATCCCAGCTCAGTTCGTAGACGTGCCTCTCCCCCTAGTTTCTCTCCGTTTCCTGTACTACGCTCTTTTAACCCACACTCTACCGTTTATCTACATTAGGACACATTGGTACAAAAGCTTTTCTATATATACTTAAAATGAATACAAAATATTCGCACTCGCAATAAAGGAGCATGCACAACACATTAATCAACAACACAACAAATATGAATCAAATATGTTTTAAATCCCCAAATATCTAAACATGAGTAGAGACAAAAGATTCGCCAAACACATCATAAACGTTAAACAAGAACACAAGAGAATAATCACTAGTACTTACCCTATAACAACTATGCTAAAATCCAATAAGTTCCAGACGTTGCGTAGGTACGCCGCTGGGTGTAACACAAACCCATACGCAATGATCTTCATGGCGCACTCTGCCGTGAAGATCACCAGAAAAATGTACTCGATGCTTTCCTGGAAGGTCAGAATGGCGTCAGTGTCGCGGTGCGCCCGACCAGAGGCGGCTGTAAACCTCCCCGGACGCCAGCGGGTGCCAAAGGTCAGCGGGGAGCCCCAGCGCGGCCGGTCGGGACTGACCGGGCGGCCGTATTGAGTTCAGTGGGTGGCGGCCGTCTCGGCACTGACCGGGCGGCCGTATTGAGTTCAGTGGGTGGCGGCCGCTCAGCACTGACCGGGCGGCCGTATTGAATTCAGTGGGTGGCGGCCGGTCGGCACTGACCGGGCGGCCGTATTGAGTTCAGTGGGTGGCGGCCGTCTCGGTCGGTACCGTCGGTGGCTGGGCGACCGCCGCTGTGGGGGGGGAGGGGGGAGGGAGGTCAGAGGTGACCGATGGCGGCCCGAGGAGTGGGGAGACGCGGCCCCGTCAGCCCTCAATATCCGGCGGAGGAGCGGCGGTGGCGTGGGTGGGCCCGACGTGCTGGTCTGGCGGGGCGCCAGCCTCCGTCTGACCAGGTCACCGGCCTGGCTACACTGACTGCCTCTGTGACTGCCCGGCACGGCCGCACCACCAGCCAGGCGGGCAGGCAGGCAGGCGGGCAGGCAGGCAGGCAGGCAGGCAGGCAGGCAGGCAGGCAGGCGGGCGCGCTGCGCGGCGCTGCGGTGTTCCGTCGGTCACAGT
The DNA here is from genome assembly GCA_030265075.1 of Balanus glandula. Taxonomy (NCBI): domain Eukaryota; kingdom Metazoa; phylum Arthropoda; class Thecostraca; order Balanomorpha; family Balanidae; genus Balanus; species Balanus glandula. The sequence goes on from JARBER010157040.1 coordinate 10,171, forward strand.
CCGTCCACGCGCTGCTCCAGATACCGGACGGTTACACGGCGGCACAACGCTAGTGTCCGGCTGTGGTGGTGTTCTGCTCCCTCTCTTCTCCACTGCAGCAGACGCGCTCCACTGCGCCGGAGGAGGCACTCGGGCCGCTCGAGCCTCCCCTAGGCTCTGACAGACGGGATGCAGATGGTCATCAGCTCTTCTGTCAGAGGATCTACAGACTGCACTCAGCACTGTCCGCTGTCGGAGACGGCTGATTAAGCTCGCCCTGTCCTGCATTATAACCGTTTGAATGATGGCATCTCCAATACAAAGCAGATAATTAGTTTTTAAGTAAAGTCCAAATCATCCTAAGCGCCCGACAAATACATAAAGTGATGTAAATAAGGAACACACACACACACACACACACACGCACGCACGCACGCACGCACGCACGCACGCACGCACGCACGCACGCACGCACG
>JARBER010157062.1:0-10624 GCA_030265075.1 Balanus glandula
CATTAACATATCTGTTTATGGACTACAGAAATTTAACACGCGGCCAATGAATAATCTACTTTCGGCCGTGCACTAATGGCACATTATAACACTGCGTCGAAGTTTTCACAGTTCACACAATGCCTTTTTAGTTTCAATACATCCACATATTAACCAATCTTTAAATCTTCTATCAATAATCCATCAATAAAACGCAAGATGTGACTTGCTTAACCTATCAAAGTTACACGAGACTCAGCTTAGCTCAAGTGTTATCCTGTATGTGTTGACGGCGCGTGGGTGTCGAATTCTATCCTCCATGTACTGTGCCTGAGCGCTGTTTGACTAATTACCGCCTTTGTTGCGTGTTTGCAGGTAGTCCTTCCACACACCTTCAGCTGGGAGGACGAGAATCTGGCGGTCACCATCGTATCTGACCCGGTGTGACCCGGCGTGACACTAGCCTACCTGGAGGCACTCAAGACGCACCCTGGCCCTTGTCACCCGGCGGGACACCGTGTGACACCTGGTGACACCGTGTGACACCGTGTGACACCGTGTGACACCGTGTGACACCGTGTGACACCTTCTGACGCCGTGTGACACACAGTGGGTCCGTGTGATACCCGGTGCCGACGTGTGCCGCCGGGGCCGACAGCCCGTCGTGTACGACGCGGTAATGGCAGCATCGCTCCCCCGCCGCCGCCGTCGCCGCTGTCCCGGCCTGTCTCGTCTCCCTGATTACCCGACGACAAACCCACACCGTGACAGACCCACGATGTGTCGGCCCGGGCTGGCAGCAGACGAAGGTTCTGACACGTTCAATCATGCCGACCGTTTCGCCTGTCCGGACGGACACTGATGGGGCCGGCGCGGGCCGATTGTGGTACCAATGAGCTCCACTCCGCGGTGGGGCCGGCCGTCGGGGCGGCGTGGTTTGCTGCCTCTCACGGCGGCGTGGTTTGCTGCCTCTCACGGCGGCGTGGCTTGCTGCCTCTCACGGCGCGCGTGCCGGCTGACGGGCGGCCGATGTCGCCGTGTGTCTTGGCCGGCTGGGTGGGGACAGTGATTGGCCTCATTGGTCCGCGCCGGCTCGATCGGTGTATTCTGTCGCTGTACGCGGACGTCGGAGGGGGGGGGGGGGCTGTGTTTCTGACGGGGGGTAAAGGAACCGGCAGGGTCGAGGTCGATTTGTTTATCGCCCCATTGTATTTGAAGGTGCCGACGGCTCGACAGTTTAAGAATGGGTGGTCGGTGTGGAACCTGAAAGCGGCTTTCGATGCTCTTTCGACTTCTATATTTTGCTGACGTTTTTCTAGGTCAATTTTAAACGCGTTCGAGCTTTCGTCCATTTTATGGAGGACAAAATTTGAGAATCTCATGAATACGAAGGCGATTGTCTCATCTGATCTGCCACTGTATTGCTATTGTCTTTACCTGTCACAATTAGGCGAACAGCCTCATAAATCAGACATGAGCATAGTCCGGTGTTGTGCCAAATGATCTCGCTGCGTTTGGTTGCCTCTGTCTCAGTTGCCTATATGCATGTGTTCCTGCGATTTTGTGCATGGCGGTAGTACAGTAATGTATACCAGCATCGCAGTTATCGGTAGCGTTTGTCAAACTCAAATATACTCGAGGTCTGAAGTGTAGGGCATTAATGCGTATCTGTTGTCAGTAAGTATTGTCTTCTCCGCGCTGTACTGTGCATCGTATTGTGTGTTTGTGTGTAGATCATGCTGCCAAACTGTATTGTATTTTTATACGGCTGCCCATAGGCCTGCCTAACGTTGCATTTAATGCCGCGCCTACCCTCGGAGTGTTGTACCCTTGCCGTGCCTAACCCGAGTGTGTGTGTGTTTACATTTTACACCCGACGTCGCCGAGTGTGTGTTTCGACTCCATGACTCGTGCATCCGTTCGTTCGTGTTGGTCTACTACTGCTGTGATTCTGGACCGCATATTCGGAAATGTCAAATGTCTTATGCAAAATCCTGAGCCAGCAACCCAAAGTTTATCAAAACTTTATATATTTCTTTGAAATTTGGTTTAGTTATCGTTTATACTTAGTTCTCTTATACCTTATTCCGGTTTTGAATGTTTGAAAATTTAGATTTTTATATTTTTCTCTCTAAAAAAGTTTTTCGTTGAGTAATTGCAAATATCAGAAAACTGAATAAAAAAACGAAATATATGCTGGAAAAACAATCATGGACAATCATCTAACCGAATTTAAAAGCAATGTATCTAAGTTTTGACTGACTTATCCTTCCGAAGTATGATGGGTGTTGATTTTATATTGGACATTTTCAAATATGCTTCTGGGCCTGGCTGGCTCGTAGTGGAGGCGGGCCGGCGCCTGTGTGCCTTATTACGGCGTCTGCGGCCTTATTACGGCGTCCGCGGCCTTATCACGGCGCCTGCGTGCCTTATTACGACAACCCATGTGCCTTATTACGGCGCCCGCGTGCCTTATCACGGCGCCCGCGTGCCACAACGCTCGTCATCGGGCGATCTGGCGTCCCGTGCGGACCGGCGTTGGACGCAGCCAGTATGAATCTCTTCCGGGCTACCAAAGGCTCTTGTTGCATGGTTGCGAAAAAAATGCTCTTGAAGATATGGAAAACAAAACACACAAGACATTTATTGGGTTATGACAAGCTTGATGTAGCCATATAGCCATAGACACAAGCGTTTTTGACAAGTAAGAAATTTTTATTTTCCATGGCTTGAATTTCAAAGTCGTCGTTATCGTGTTGTAAGTTTTGTGTATTTTGTCATCCAATACCCGTGTCCCACCGTGCATTTGTACCGACTCGCTGGCAGCTAGCCGCTAGTTCATGACTTCCTCGCTGTGTTTGTATTTAGGTACCCCGTGTGTTTTTCCCATTAATACAGCTGAGGAGCTTTAAGCTGTGTGTGTGTATTGAATGACGTCACTGACTAATCTGGATCCTGTTGTGTAGGTAGGACAGGATGGAGCATGGAGTTAAATAATGGCCGTTTTCACGATGGAATTTTGCGCTGTGAGGATAGTATTTTTCATGTTTTGATGTTTTGTAAATAAGCTTCAGTATTAACTTTTACCTGCAATTTTGTCCTATAAATGTTTCCATTGGGTATGGGAACTTTCTAGCACAAAAATCCTGTAGTTTATTTACTGTAACATCAAAACCGTAAATACCTTTAAGTGGTATCCGCACAGTACAAAAATCCATTATGGAAACGGCTAATGTCACGACGTGGTAAGACGGTTGGCAACATATCTTGCGGGTTTTGCCTGCCGGTGGCAAGACGGACGCGACTGACGAACTGAACTGAATTGAAAACGAGCTGAATGACTGAAAGTCATGCGAAACGGTACTGGAGCTTATTTGAAAATAAATTGCTTAGCTGCCTTTAAACCAATTTTGACACGTTTTGAGCTGGAATCTGGAATGTACTTATTTTGTGCTCAGATGTAGGTAACGCTCTCACGTTTTACTTCGTAAAATCGTGACATAGTCGTGACCCATGGGTGGGTCCCCGGCCTTCCGAAGCTGCCTCAATATCTGCCCTTCATCCTACAGGTGGGGTACTTTCGGACATCACGTGACATATACACTTCTAACGACCTTTTGATACCCTTGAGACCGTGCACTAAATAGTAAATACTGGGTAGTGTTGTATACTGGGTAGTGCTGTCTAGCGTCATTTTACCAAACACCACCAAATATCAGGATGTGGGAGCACCGTGTGCGTATTTCTGTTTGACGTCCAGGTTGAGGCAGCCTCACTTTGCTGAAACGCGGAAACATGAGCGACGCAGCATACTTGATATGATACTTTCGAAAACGGTTCATTGGTTGCGACATTTTGACTCCAGAAATAGAAATAAAAATGTGGCCGCTTTCTTTCTGTGCCCTCTATTTTGGGATTTGAGGTAAAACGGTTCGAAAATCGAGCTTGAAAAGCAACATTTTTGGCACCCGACAGAATTTACGCTCTCTCCCAGATCTGTCAAAATCAGCTTCTGCGACGAAATACCTATTACTGCCACGAACAGAGGTGAGGAACCTGGGAGTCGTCTTTAACAGTCCTGTCCTGGGATTCACACGTGTCCGAGCTGTGCCGGCAGTGCATGGGTGTGCTGATTGGATTGGTCTATCCCACATCTGGCATTATCTTTCCTACGGTCCGGAGTCATCAAATTATTGTTATAGCGTTGGTGCCCGCCCGAATCAGCTACTGCCTTACGGTTTATGGGAATGACACCCAGAACAATTTCGATACGATGCAAAAGATTTTAAACTTTGCTGCCGGAGTTATTTTTGCACGACACAAATTTGATCATGTGGCTGATATCAGCGAGCAACTCTGCTGAATGGGGAGACATTCACAAATACCCAAAATTCATAAATACCCAAGCTGATAACTACCAGTGTTCATAACTTCCAGAGTTCAAAAATAACCCAGATTCATAAATACCCAACGTTCAAAAATACCCAAGGTTTCATAAACAAACATGCAACCCTATTGGTCAGTAGTGGACGTAATGCCCATGTTGGCATATCGTTTTGGACCCACAACCAACCCACCCGCTTGAGACAACGCAGACAGTTCGGCGGACGACAGCTTAGGGCCAGAGGTGCAGACCTCTCGCTGCGAGTCCAGTGGAGTCTCCCTGCGCCGAGGCCGATTTACCCGATCAATACACCGTGGATTTACCCGGCCAGCGCGGCTCGTCCACGGCTCACGGCTCTTTCTAAATACTGCTTAAGGACTAGTCTTTGAGCAGGATCTAGTTCTAGGCCCGTAACTGCTTCTGTTGGTAATTTATTCGTTCCGTTGCTCCTTCGGTTTGCATTGGCTTACTTAGCTTAACTTGTGGACCTATATATATCGACGGCGACATCTTGGTGATGTCTCATTTGTCCGATAGATGGCAGTAGTGTGTCGCCTGAAAGTAGGCTGCGCCGCATCACATAGTTGGTTTGCGGTGCAGTATGTTTGAGGCGACAAGCCTACACACAATGCAATGGCCAGATTGTTTAATGCTTACTAGTGCCATTTCTTCACTGGCGGTACTAATTTAATCAGACAGTTGGAAGAGGATGAAGTGCATGCAAGATAATTTTCATGTGAGTTATCTTTCAGCTTTTGTTCTGACATCCCTTAGATTTAATTCGCCCGTAAGTAGGTATGTACGTGCTGATAAACAAGATCATCATTTCCAACTGCGGTACAAACCTTCTACGCAGTGCTGGTACACATATGAGTGCAGTAGGAAGTTATGTTTTATTTGTATTTGCTCCAATGCAAGGTATGCGCAGGTGAGCCACAGAGTTCGCATGGTAGGCCTTATCATACCACGATGCGTTTACCGCGCAGGCTGTATCGATAAAATAAGGTATGCAGCATCGAATTGCGGATGTTGTTGCAGGCATTGACGATCTGGATAAAATTAAAACTAACCAAGAGCTTAATCACATCACATGTTAGACGCCAACACATCGATATTTCTGATCTTTACAACCTGGTGACGTTCATGTATGTTATTTGTTGACTCTCCAAAGCAAATATTTGTGTTCAGCGCCGTTTGGCATAGCCGGCGGACGAGGGGCCTAAAGGCACCATCAAACTAGCACAGAACGAAGCCAGCTGAAATTCACAAATGCACCATGTCTCGAGGAACACATATGAGAAGAAACACTAACATGCTTAATACTGATACACTGTAAAACTTCAAGATGAGTGGTTCGTAATCTCATGTGACCTGGGTTACGATCTGCCGTCCCAGAATCCTTCGACAAACTGTTGTCGTCCTTGCTGACGCTGGCCTGTGTGTATAATGTGCATACGTCACCACTCCACACAACCTTATCACATGTGAGGAGCTGCCGCCCAGGACACAACCGCTTTGCAGATGCCACAGTCAGTTAATGTCATCTCAAACCGACTTCCACGACCTCACAAACTCCTAAGATTACGCGATATTATTCCTATTCTTGTAGCGACACCAGTGTCTGATATTCATCAGAAACTCCACTGTAATAGCCGCACGCCTCATACCATTCTGCTCGGGAGCTCTTCTGAGCGGGAGTACCTCCACGTCTGCTCAGTTCGGACGCCGTGCTCTCTTATCTCGGAGTCTCAGAGAGCTGGTTCCTCTGAGGAAGGGGGCTCCGCGCCTGCTCAGTACAGGCGTTGTGCTCTCTTCTCTCGGCGTGACAGAAAGCTGGTTCCTCTGAGGAAGGAGGCTCCGCGCCTGCTCAGTACAGGCGTTGTGCTTTTTTGTATCGGCGCGACAGACAGCTGGCGATGACGCAGTCGATAATCTCCACCAAGGTGAGCAGTGAGCCGCCAAGCATGAGACCCAAGTTACCGCCGACTTCAGCGATGAACGTGTGCACTGAGTAGGCCTCGCGCTCGATGATATTTTCCTCCATGTCCGAGAGCCAGAGCATCAGGGCGCCGTGGGTGCCATCGCGCGCCGTGGGGTACGACAGGTAGATGCTGGTCTCTTCAATGTGCCACTTCTCGTGCTCCTCAATCTGGTACTGGTCTGAATGACAGGACTGACTGCACTGGCACTGCGACGCCCACGCCAGGAACTTCTCCTCGTCGATGCCCTCGTGCGAGCCCATCGAGGAGCGTTCCAATTCCTCCATAGTGCGACATGGCGGTGTACTGGACTTGTAGGCGGCTCTGCTTATCCAGGGGACAGCGCAGAGAGATGCCCCGCGTGCGGTGGAGACCACGCGGCTCCTCATACCACTCATCAGGCAGACACCGAGACACTTTGAATACGCCTTGAGTGCGTCACTCGTCGCATTGCAGCCATTGCCAGAACCGTGTGGCAACTCTTCCGTGATGGTACGATGGACTTTCACCTCGTGCATGCGATTGCCGTAGATCTTCACCGACGCGACGAGCCCGGAGAAGAACATGACATCGTTGTAGCGCACGTGCTGTGGATGCAGAAACACCTTCCAGCCGTTGTGCTCAAACTCGTCAAGCGGTTCGTTCTCGTGTAGCACCAGCATGATCTGTGAGCTGGCCAGTCGCTTGGTGACGGTGGCGTTGGTGTTGAAGGTGGTGCACAGGCCGTTGAGCAGGGTTGGCACGGTGCGGAAGGTTCCGACGTCGCTGCACCATTGCCCGCCTATCTTGCAGAAGAGCACCATGTCGTTCCAGTCGTACGAGGCCGCCTCGTAGAACCGGTCCAGGCCGTCGAAGGAGCTCCAGTTGAGCGTCTGGTAGCCGAGCTGGTGCCAGCGCGGCCAGCTGGCGTTGCCGGCCGTCTGGTGGTGCAGCACGACGCTCTTCTTGAAGCGGTTGCCGTGGCAGACGGTGATGGCCGGCAGCGGGATGTCGGCGACGGTACGACGCGACCAGGCGCGCACCGTGCCGCCGTCCGACAGACGCAGCACGCACAGACGCAGCTGCACGATCAGCCAGATCAGCAGGCAGACGATGATGCTCAGCCAGATGGCGCGACGCAGCCAGAACGCCCCTGCCACGCACAGACAGACACAAACATACAGAGGTATCACGGACCTGCGTCAACTAACAACTAACATTGCTACGTCCATATGTTAGCTCACACTGCACTGAGTGCACAGTGCACACGGATTCATGCATTTCATTCATCCATATATCAGTGCAAATGATGTTGGATGATAACGGACCGGTGCGTCGCACAGTATGAGGACATAAGGATAACTATATGAAACAGTGGTAGTTCTATGACAAAAGCTATTTATAGATGACCTTATGTCTGATTTGTTATTCCTTGGACTGAAATCGACTAATTGGAGGCATATCCAACTTGCCATTTCAATCAGCCCTTTTATGACATTTGTCAACCATTTTCGATTGAAACGTGTGGCTTCACCGACAATTTTCCAATGCTGGCCTGGGTGCCTAATGGTTGCACCAGTTCATGTTTGCTTTTATTGCTTTATTTTGATTGGTTTGCTTTATTGATTGCTTTATTTATTTTATTTTATTGCCAGTGTCCATGATAGTATTTGCGTTAAATATTGGCGCCTGCACATGAAGGTGAGTTGCTGTCATACTGTATATCCACAGCCGTTTGGCTTATTTATTCTGGCAGCACATGCTTCATCACAGTCGCGTTACGTTACAATTGCAGTATTTCACCAGTGTGTTGAAAACCATAAACATACCGGTGAGATTTAGCTAGTCACAGTCTAGTTACACTACATCTCCAGAAACTCAACCGGGTTGAAGACCAGAGACATGCCGGTGATGCTCAGCTAGTCACAGTCGAGTTACACTACATCTCCAGCAACTCACCCGGGTTGAAGACCAGAGACATGCCGTTGATGCTCAGCTAGTCACAGTCGAGTTACACTACATCTCCATCAACTCACCCGGGTTGAAGACCAGAGCCATGCCGGTGATGCTCAGCTGATCGACAGTGATGCTGGCCGGAGGTGGCCGCTCCGGGCCGATCCAGCTCGTGTCGCTCCTCTCCCGCAGCATTTTCAGCTGGCCGGGAGACAGCTGGCTCAGACCGGCTCTGTCCGACTTGGCCGACAGACCCGGCTGGCTGGACAGCGTGATGGAGACCACGCTGGGCTTGACACGGGAACTCGGGTCGCTGTTCACCCTCATGACTGACGAGCGGGCGGGACGCAGCCCTGCCACCTGACTAGAGCAGACGTACTAATCCGCCCAGCCCGGCCGGGGCACTATAAACCGGCCCGGCCCAGTCAGGGCGTCGTCAGTCACTGACGTCACACGCCAGTGGCCCGAGGCGACGACGAAACAACGACGGTCACGTGTGTGATTGGGTCGGGGCGGCAGCGCGAGTTGAACCGTCGCCTAGCAAAGCGGACGATATGCAATAAATGCAGGGGATCTATAGATGTATGCATACACATATTTGGATGCGCATACGTTTTGGAGAACCACATACAGGAGCTTGACACAGTCAATCAGGCGTATGGTTTTTGTACAATGTGCATACATTGGTATGCGATATAAATGGTCCTATGGACCATGGCGGCTCTAGAGGGGTGAAAGCTCAGTGGCCCCACAAACCGTTTAAAATTGACTAAAAATGGATACATGTCTTTATAAATAATACAACAGCATGCATTTTTACTTTGGAATGCTATATTTATATCGGCTATCAAAGCGAGCAGTGTCATGATATCGGTAATGCGCTATTAACAATATCATTACCGATATAGCCTAGGCATTACGGTGGTTCGATCGTATGCTTGGCGTGCAGTGTGAACCAAATGGGTTAACCTTTAATTTACTGAAACTGTATAGAACAACATCCTGTGCACGTATTCCTTGCACGATAGTTTAACTATCGTGCAAGAAATACGTGCACAGGATGTAGTTAGCAAATTGGATTTGTGAGAGCTATAAAACTTTCTAGCTCTCATAAATCCAATTTACTAACTATCGTGCAAAGAATACGTGCACTGGCTGTTATTCTATAAAGTTTCAGTAAATGAAAGCTTAAGACATTTGGCGCACACCAAGCATACGATCGAACCACCGCAATGCCTTGAGTGTGTCAACGTCACAGCCCTTCCAGTGCACGCATGTCACACACACATAGTTAGGGTGTGCCATTAGTAACATATCAAACTCTTTCGCGGACTGTTCTTGTCCCTGTGTCCATGGAGGCAAATTGGTGTAATTGCTTTTCCTGTTTTGCAAATTCGAGAGGCGAATGCGGAAACAATTTTCATGTTTTCTGTCACACTCGGCGTTGCAGTCTCCATGCTGGGTGTAATGGTTACGGTCACACTAACACAAGACGGGACGCCATTGTCTTTTAACGGCGACAGGCACCATTCAGACGAATCTAACTACAGCGAGCAAGGTAGTATTTTCCATTTGGACTTCAACGGCCGCACACATTGCTCATAAGTCAAACGATACAGCATCTCTAGCTAGCATTCACAAAGGTCTTACTTCATGGTTTATGCATCCAGTGACCACGACCGTCTGCTAACGACGGTTACAAGCTGCTGGCGATGATGAAAGTGGCTGCAAATGAAGCCGTGGCGCTGTTCCTCAGTCCACCACTGCCACAGCGGCTTCAGTCACCATCTTCACTGCGAGTTCTACGGCAGCGGTGTACACCGCATAGTGATCTACTTGCAGTATAGGGGAGAACGGGGAGACATATACATTTTTGCGGGACGCTATGTACTTATCTCCCACACTATTGCTCTTCGGCTTATGTTTTTGGTGTTGTTCGGTAGAAAACACATTTTTATATCCGCCTGTATAACTATTTGGGGAAAGTTGTTACCCTGCTTAAGGTAAGTTGTTTTGCGGTTTATTTTAACCTACACAAAGCTATTGATGTGTCAAATGCTACACAAACTGTATTGGCATGATTATTAATAAAACAGTTGTTATTTAAACATGAAAATTATGAATGGCGTGGCATATCCTTGGGATATCCTTATGAATAGCCTTGGGATCAAACCTCATTGGTTTAAGGGAAAAATGTCTACACATGTGACTTGCAAGTACGGAACCGGTGGTACCACACGTTCGCCCAGTAGACGCGCGCAACCCGTCCCGTCTGGACGGACGGACGGACGGACGGACGGACGGACGGACGGACGGACGGACGGACGGACGGACGGACGGACGGACGGAC
>JARBER010157073.1:0-10623 GCA_030265075.1 Balanus glandula
GCTGAAGGGCGATTTGAAATGACCGTCATGGTTTTGGAGAGGGTCAGGATGATTTTCTGGTGGTCTGGGATTGAGGGTAATGATTTTTGGTGGGTCAAACGGCGGAAAATGCTGGGTAGCCTCGGGGATCGAACGCAGGCCTCCAGTTAAGCAGGTGAAAAGTCAAGTCCTGTGAGATTAGAAAGCAATCACTGACCAGCTCACCATTATGTTTTGTCATAGTTCTTAAAATTGTCAGGGCAATGTGAATGTGACTTTTACTGCCCTTGCAATGCGACAATTTTACCACCCAGCGCTCCCTGTTTCACCACATAGGAGCAAATGTGTTTTTGTTTTGTATTTTTGTTCGCACACTGTAATTCTCACCAATCAATGAATCACAGTATAGCGAGAACGCAACTCAAAATATAGCAGAACATGCTACAGGTCTAAAAAAAACGTCGCATTGTAGTTACATTATACAAGGCATTGGCATATAAATTAGAAGTAACGCTCTGATTAAAATTAGAGCACACTAAGAACATATCATCAGTCGAATTAGCTTAAAGTAGAATCCAAGAAACGCTGAATATATGCGTAGAATATGAATTTGTCTGAAGGCACGACATTTTACTCATCCCAGATTTTATTATTTTCAGAATCCTGAATGCCAAAAGCTTCTGCACTGCTCGGTACTGATCGGCTCCTTGTGACTGAATGACTGGTCCCCATGGCTATCACCTGGCCCACCCGTTCGTCCCACACACCAACCAATTGACACATCCTGCCACGGGTCATCGGCCGACGGCCAGGTAAACTGAATGAACACCGCACCGCGCCCCGCCTGAAAGAGACGGACCAGTCCATGATTAACTGACCACCGCCGGTCACGCCAGTCCCTCTCACAATGCCCGCCTCTGGACCGGGCGGCCACCGCGGGCGGCTAAATAGGGGGCGGTCCGGGCGGCTGGGACGCGTCCGCCGGCCAGATTTATCGCCGCTGTCCCCTCCTCCCCCACCGCGGCGACTAATGTGACAATTAGGCGGGGGTGATTGAAACGCAGTCACGCGGCTCTGCCCTGGGTCCGGCGCGCGGCGCGCGCGGCGCGCAGAGGCGTGGTGGCAGGTGGACTGAACGGTATGAGGCGGTCCTGGTCCGCCCCACGGGAGCATATTTCCGTCTGAACGCTACCACGGGACATAGTTCGGGTGCAGGGGTGCCCGGCGGGGCGTGGGAGAAAGAACCGAGTCTGAAAACCCGCACGTGAACGGCCATGTGCCGCCCAGCGTCGGCGGGCGGCGACTGGTCGGCGGCGGAACGTGAAAGCGCAGCTCGGTCGCGGCAATCTCGGACTCGTCAGGCCGGGAGCGCTGACTTCCGGACAGGTCAGAGGGGTCGCCCCGGACGTCCTGCAGTGCAACTCTCCGGTCGCTGGACCGGGCCGCCCGCTCAAAGGTGAAACCGCTGCACCGGCGTGCAAGCGTTCACTGCTGACGGCCATACAGACCCCGGTCTGGCGCTGCTGGTCAGATGGTAGGCATCCGCAGCCTCGTCCGACCGGTAGCTTGTCTTCTACAGCGTCATTAAAATAACGTTGTCATTACTATGCACAACCAGTAGTGTGCAAACTTCTGTTACTTGACTGGTTCTGTTAGTAACGGAGAAGCGGACTAACAAGACCGTAGCTTCATTACATTTTTAAGTAACTGTGTTTGCAAAAACAGTGTAATGATCTCGTTACTCCGTCAGATTCAGGTACGACCCAATCGGATAAGATCGGATCAGATCCTATCCTATACGATCCGGGTCCGATCAAAAAGTAGCGAAGTAACGGTCCGGTACTCTGCTACTAAAGGAACTAGAAAAGTAGCAGAAGTTTGCCCACCACTGCTCACAAGTAATACAGGTAAAGTGCAGAGGGTTACTAAATGTTGTCGAGTCGGGATACTTGGTGCCTCTATCTCTAAGGTGTCTACCTAGTACCTACATTTGCTCAGCAAAAACTGAAACACTTTTTAAGTCTTTTAAGTCGTTCATTCGTAATGAATCTATAAAAAAAACATGGCAGTTCCTAAGCCTGCTACGTCCTACAAGCCTGAGATAACTAAAAGTGGCATGTCTTCCACTAACAAAAACACCCAACAGCGATGTCCGACGCACATTCCTCCCCAGCTGACCAAGAGCCGTTCCCATCCCGTTCCACGCCCTGGCTGACCCCGGCCGGTCCCCGGCGCCGGCTGGTGTCCTGTGTGTGTCCTGCTCGCTCCCCGCAGCCTCTCCTGAGACCGACGGCAGCAGCCCGCAGCAAAAACAGCCGCCACCGGTGCCCATTGAGCGGCGTTTTTACCGCGCGACAAAGCCGCCGGCAAGGAAGGGGAGCAGCCGCCGAGGGGAGGGGCCGCCGCCGCCCGGCCGGCCGCAAACGGTTCCGCTCGCCCCGGAGAAAGGGGTGTCGCGCGGGGACGCATCCGGATAAATAGCATAGCGCCCCGGTCATTGGCACGAGCGGCGGGACACGGCCGGGCGGTGAGGGAGTGGGGGGGGGGGACGAAGGGATGGAGAGCAGGGTGGTGATCGTGGGCTAAAAACGCGCCGGTAAAGATAGCCGGCCGCTCACGCTGAAAAACGGCTGTGATTGGAGGGGACGGAGAGCAGACGGAGAGGAGGCCGGAGCACCTGGTGGCTGTCGTCACGCAGAATGAGATGAGATGCGCGGGACGGCTGCGTCTGGTTGGGGTATGGAATAGGGCGGGAAAGATTGCATGGCATGGGTATATGGAATAGGGCGGGAGTATTGCATGATGATAATTTACATGCATACTGGTGCTTTATGTATCATGCCTACCGTTAGTCTGCTGCTATGTGGGAAATAGTGGAATACAGAGAGACATGGTGGAACGCGGGACACCCAGACCATCCCGGAGCCATGGACACCGCCCCAGCGCGGCTGGTGGCGGATCATTTATCCCGATTGAGCGCGGGATGATGGAGCAGCCACTGTGAAGCGGCTGTAACTAGCGGCGGCGCGGCGCGGCGGGAAGCGAGGCGGAGGGACGCGAGGCGGAGGGACGCGAGGGACCGGAGGACGCTCCGGGCGGGAGGGAGGATCTGAGGACGCTCCGGGCGGGAGGGAGGATCTGAGGACGGTCAGGGCGGGAGGTATCATCTCTGGGGACAGTATCCCGCGGAGATCGGCCCGCATCCCGCCGCCGCCAGGTGTTGAGACTGCTGCGACTGCGGTCTGCGATTGAAGTGCGCTCAAGCGGAAAGCTTTGATGCGCCGCTCACGAAGGGCATAGGGTTCTGATGTGGGGTATCCGTATGGGGAACGGGAGGGAGGAGTTACAACGGGGACGCGGAAACCCACTGACGCACGCTGAGTATGTGTATGTAAATCTAGAGGCGTAGCTTCCCTGATTACACACGTTCAGCGTGTGCAGATACGTATGTGTATGATGATCGCAGATGTGTATGTAAATCTACAGGCGTAACTTCCCTGATTTTAGATGGGATAAATGTGATTTGATCTGGCTTCAGCTTAGTTTGCTTTCATCCTTGCTCACTCTTAGCCTCCGATGCTGCTTCCAGGTGAAAACCGAAATTATGAATTACATATTGAAGCTGGAATTAGGGACCCACATCGAGCTCGAAAGCGAGGTAGATGACGAAACCACCATTCCATGCGGTACAAATGTATTATTCGTGCAGATAATGGTGCGTAATGACCAGATTTAATGGCCAATTAATGACCAGAACATCATAGTAAGTGACATTTAAATATTCTGGAGTACTGAAAACGGTGGGAAGTCAACCGTGTGGAACTAACTGACTTAAATGGATGGTTTACAGTGGCTAAGTTAAGTACAGAAAAACTGTATTTCTACCGTTAGCATGATGTGCCTGCAAAAGTTGCTGATCGCTCCCGATCTAGATCTGATTCTGATACATAAACCTGCCCTCCAGCTTTTACAAGATGCGCAGCTGGCTCGTGCACCTCCCCCAGTGACCAACGTCATCCTAGTGGGCACGAGTGGTGCCTGCCAGCGCCGGTCAGGCTGGTGGCGAGCTCCATTATTTCGGGCTGTTGGTGTTTACCCTGTGGTGCGGAGCCAAGCGACCATGACCTTGGATTCTATTGTGTGGAGCGGGGCGGGCCCGGTGTGGCACGCAGAGAGGCAATGGTGGTGGCTGGGCAGATAGAGAGAGGGATGCGAGGCAAGGGAGGAGAGAGAGGGGGAGAGAGAGAGAGAGAGAGAGAGAGAGAGAGAGAGAGAGAGAGAGAGAGAGAGAGAGAGAGAGGGGGGGAGAGAGAGCGAGAGAGAGAGAGAGAGAGAGAGAGAGAGAGAGAGAGAGAGAGAGAGGGGGGGAGAGAGAGCGCGCCGCCGACGCCGCCGCCGACGCCGCCTGACGTTTGCTCAGCAGGCCATTCCGCCCTGAAATTGGCCGTCTGAATTCCTGGTGGTCGGTTAGCGCGTTGCGGCGAGGCGGCCGTGTCGGGGAGGCGTGGAGGGAGGGTGAGGGAGAGGACTGAGCACCGTCCGCCCCTCCGTCCGGCGTGCCTCAGCGCTGCCCCCCTCCGCGCACCCGTCACACAGCCGCCCCTAAACGCCCTCTAAACTATCATTAAGGCTAACCTCTTTGAAAAGTTTCCAAACAGCCGGTAACCATAATGAATGACTGGTATGCAGCGGCGGCCGGGCCGGTGTCGGACACGACTGGCGTGAATGGGACGCGGCGCGGGTGACAGCGCGCCACAACTGCCGCCGCCGCGCCGCGCCGCGCCACTCTCGGCGGCGTCCGTCTGACAGGCGGTCGTCGCGGCGGCGACGGCAGCCGGCTGATGGATCGAGCGCGGCGGCCGGCCCGCGGCTGCGGCGCCCTTGATCGGCCCGGCACAGCGCAGAGACCCGCACACAGCGCGCCGCGCCGTGTCGCGCCGCTGTTCGACAAAAAGACCACCCATTGTTGGCGGCGACGCGACTTGCTCGCGCGCGCGCTGCCGAGCCGCTTTGCACGCGTCCGAAGCGACCGGGATGGATGCGCGCATCAGCTGGAACCAGACACAGTCGGCCGCATCGACAGGGCACAGACGACCGCAGGGGCGGCACCCAATGCAAAGCGGCCGACGAGCGACGCGACCCGACTATGTACCGAGCATGCTAAACGACTGTCACGCTAAGCTGGCCCGGCCCAGCACAGGTGTCACTGGGAATGCAGCAAGAAGCAGCCAGACGGAAACATCCCTGGCGTTTAACTTGGATGACGGTGTCTGACGTCAATGCTCACGATAAGAGCCTGCCAGCTCGCTCTATGTTTTTCTTCCAGGATCCCATGACCACCGAATCAGATAATACGATCAGAGGTCAATCGGCGCATTCCAAGCGCCGGCTGTCTTTTTACGAGGCTAGATTTACTTCTAATGGATCATAAAGCGTCGAGTTTGTATTGGGTCTGATTTATCGCCGACATGTGTGGTGGCCGGAGAAGCGGCCGGCCGGGGGACGGCACCGCCGCCGCAGCCCCGCCACTGAGCGGTCCCGCGGCTGCCACCACTCCTACAGATCCGCCGACCGACCGCACAGCCGACCGACCGCACAGCCAGCCCAGCTGACCGACCGCACAGCCAGCACAGCCAACCGACCGCACAGCCAGCACAGCCGACCGACCGCACAGCCAGCACAGCCGACCGACCAAACAGCCAACACAGCCGACCGATGGCACAGCCAGCCCAGCCGACCGACCGCACAGCCGACCGACCGCACAGCCAGCACAGCCGACCGACTGTAGGCCCCTCTGTCACCACTGCATGGGCCAGCAATACCGTCACCTTTAAAATTAGTTTGTACCTATATTAAACTAAAACTCGCAAAATGACATCATCATCAGCAACACTCTAATGGGTGCCATAATATCGTGGATTACATAAATATATAAGCACACCAAAAACTTCCAAGCGACTCAAAAATATATAAACAGTATACGTTGAGGACTGAGGTCAATGTCTGAGCATGTTTGGGATACCGACGTCCGGCGGTACAATTAATGGTACAGAGGTACACACTACACGTAGGAATTACATGTTCGATGGCGTGGATAACGCAAGTTCAGCTGCGATTATGTTTATAACTTTGTATTAGGACTTAGAACTGATTTAGTATAGAGATACATACGATTCGAATCAGATGCTTTGCACCTCCCGATGTGGTATTGCTTCCTTAACAAAATACGGGGACAACGTACCAGCGTTTATTTAAAATACCTATAAAGACCACCCTCACAACTTTGGGAAGCATAATAAAAACGCGCAAGTAACAATTATGATGAATCTTTTGAAACACACCCATTAACCTTTTAAATATATCAGCTTTACCATATTTTTTGTAAATAAATCATTCTGTTTTTGGTAATAAGGTGGTATGCCTTTTGACACCAACTAGGCAGTTGTATATTTCGTCTTTATTCGTTTATGCGATGTCGTTCCACCTTGTTAAATGTCAAATATCATCAACCGCTCATAATGAGCAGATAATTTTAAAATATTTTATGAGCGACGGTATACCACTGTAATCGCCATAGCATATCCATTTCATTTGCTAATGTAATGTCAAGTTTTCCCACACAAGCATCATGGCTGCTGGCTACGTTTATAGTGGGCTGTAGCAGCATGCCACCCGCACAGGGTGGCTATATAATTTCTGAACAAGTGTTGCCTCCGGTATTCTCATTGGTGAGCATGCCTCGCTAATCGTGTTGGTATGCGTTGAACAGAGTTTATAAAGAGGGCAAGCTGGCCCCCATCACCAGCTAAGCTAACACCAGTGCTACCGTACGACAGACCTGTAAAGCTGATGGAACAATATTCAGCGAGCTTATATCTGAAGGACACAGATGCTACACTTTGCCTAAGATTTGATTTACGAGTTTGAATTTATAGTATAAAATACTGCAAATCCTCATGATTTTTTATCTGACTCAATTCAACATGGAATGATGTCTAGCTGAGGAAAGGAAAATGATTTCCCTTCGTGTTAGGACTAAGATATATACCTACTGCTGCAAATGTGATGGTGCACGAAGTCCATCCGTCAATGACAATAGCGTGTGGGTGCCGTCTACCGCTCGTGGCCATATGACTTGCAGCTTATATGCAATTGTGTCGGGATTATTCAACCTACGCTTTAACAATGTGACGGGTAGAACGACATCGGATACAGTATCAATATCTCTAAGCAGGATTGGAGTACAAGTACAAGTAAGCACATGCACGTGAACATTGGACTATTCACCTGGCAATCTGCCAAACACGATGCGCAAAAACGAGCAGGAATTCTATAGTGGCGTCGCCGATAATTTTTGAGTGGGGGGTGCCGGTTTGGCAGGGGCCCACCAAACCTACCTACCCTTAAAAAACTCCCCAGATTTTGTGTACTATTTTTTCAAAAGGGCCCATTTTTTAATTTTTTTATAAACGGTTTGTAAAAATGGCTATTGGATAGAGTACTAAGTGAAGTTGACTTTTATACTTGTCGCATAGAACCCGATCCCTCCACCCCAACCTTTCCATTCCGCCCAGTTCAACGGATAGTTTTGTATCCGGCCGTCCGGAGGGATCTTTTGCGTGCCATACAATGCTATGACACGACCGCCCCAGGTCCGATGCGCAGATCAGTCGTTCCAGTGCCAAATAAATGGCACTGTAAATGGCAAATAAATGTAATTTTTCCATTTTTTATTTATCACACGATTTAAAACAATGTTTTCGTTTCATGGTCCTAAATACCTTAATATCATCTCAATCTCACAAAGTGTGAAACGTCAGACACACACTTGTTCAAAATATTTTCGTATGTTTGTTATTTAACGACACATCAACTTGCTCAAAAAGCATACCTACAAATATGCATGATCAGAGAACAAAATTAATAAAATAACATTGTTTCTCTACAAATAGTCAAAGGAAAATGTTATTTTTTCATTTGAGTCTCCTTTTTTCGTGTATTGATTCATTTTTTAAGTAAAATACATTTGATTTGTTTTGGTTTGCGTTTAGATTGATATCTATTTCAAACAGTATTTTGTAATAAATTGGTCGGTTTATGTTGAAATGAAGTACTACCATTTTGCTACCATTTCTCGTCAACCTTGAAAAAATAGGTTTGTTTTAAAGGAATTTGCGATTTATTTGTAGCGGAAATGTTGCTATAAAAATGTATTGTTTTTCTTGTTTCGACACTGGCCCAAACAGGGTATTCGGGTTGAAGATTTTGCGTTATGCCCTTTTCGGGGGGGCTGCGCCCCCCCCCCCCGAAAAAGGCATTACGGGGCCCATCCCGGGCCCCGAAAAATTGGGGGGGTGCGCACACATGGGGGTGCACACTTTCTGAAAGTGGGGGGTGCTAGCACCCCGCACCCCCCAAGTTTTAGCAGGAAACTCATCAGGTGTTATGTTATTATGTAGTAAATGTTAGTTTCAGATCATATTTTAGGAAGTAGGAACATTTATGTCTGTTTCTGATCAGATGCTTACACCTAGTCTTAATTTTTTCGTGAACAAATTAGAGATAACGATGACAACTTAGTAACATATATAGGCATGTTAATCAATATTTATTTAATTGGAGTCTGAGGGCACGACGACAAAACTTCGGTCATTTTGCATCAAGGGATATAAATGTTGCATTTATCCCAGTGGTTATATGAACACCAATCACGACAGTAGAGATGACTTCAAAAGTAAAGCGCAGCTCTGCCAGCTCTGTCATGATTGCTGCACACGGCTTGAGGAAAATAGTGTTGCCGGCACCTTTGATGTTTAAATAACTAAATAAAACTGTTCCTACAATCGCGTTTTTGCTGTGTTTAATTAGTCCCTGTGCAGTGTGCACGTCATCTTTGCACTGCAGTAATTTATACGGCAATAAAACTGTGTCAGCTCATTGAGTACATGTCGGCACCACATCAAAAGGGTGGAAGGGTTACCTCGGGTGAAGTCACAATTGCTGGAGCTATGACAGACATGGCGTCATTTAAGGATGAAGGTTTGTCATGGCCGAAACAAAGTACGTGAGCGAGAAACACGTCAATCGGGTGAACTTCATTTAACTCGAACACACAATAATCACGGCAAGCGTACATTTATATATCGAGCGAGTGCGCTATTTAACCGAAAGGGCATCAAGGGAAATGACTCGATACCTTTACTTCAATCAACCAAAAACTCTTTTAAGCGATGGGCTAGATCGGCAGTGCAACTCCAAAGCTAATC
This sequence comes from Balanus glandula, assembly GCA_030265075.1. NCBI lineage: Eukaryota > Metazoa > Arthropoda > Thecostraca > Balanomorpha > Balanidae > Balanus > Balanus glandula. The sequence goes on from JARBER010157073.1 coordinate 9,246, forward strand.
TACAGTTTCTTATTTTCATCAAATTTCATAGTATCACTCAAGAAGCTTGTTTATTGATGTTCTCACCGTATGTAGGTAGATGTGCGTGTATGTATCGGATGTCGAATGCTTTCCGTATGAGTACCTTGTTGAATGCTTGTCGTATGTATATAATGTGCCGCGTGTATGTAGACCTATGAATAGCCCTAAAAGAGTGGAAAGGTCTATTGAAGTGAAATAAATATGTGGCTGCCTATGGCTTTCTAGTTCTTCCTTAGCTTTACGTAAAAGTTGCGCATTTGTGTTGCATTTATGTCGGGGCATTTGTATGTGGACGCATTCGTGTTGAATTTATGTTTTTATCATAACTGTCGGGGCATGCATTACGCACACTTTGGAAAAATAACCACAGGTCATCTTAGGTCAGGTCACCAGACCAAGTCACGTGACCCAACCTCCAAAAAACTTTGTGGTCGTGCCAAAGCCAGAGTTTTTCCCCGATCAGTTTGACACTTACAGGGTGTTATGAGAGCATAAGTAACTACCTACAATCTCATAACTCCATCATTCCAACTTTCCTACTAGTTTCGCCCCGATAACAAATCCCATATCACTGTTTTGTGATCAGCATATCGAAATATGTCTGTAGGTAGGTATATCTATACAATATACATGCATGTTTGAAGTGCTTTTTATGGTGAGAACTTATTCAGGACCTACAGTAATCTTATACTGTCCTCAATCACGATAATTTCGTCTGAGCTATCACCCATTCAGGCACGGCATGTTGATGCCAAGACATGTCATGCAAGATAAGTGGATGTCGGGCAGATACTGCAATGCCGTCCATTAATTTGGTTTAATTGGCGGATTCTATTTCACGTGCATTTTGTAACTGTTCTCTTATACGCATAAAATATTACTTTAACTCACAGATACTCTAAAGTCCATGAATGGTCAACTTGCAGATTCCACTTGGTAACCAACATGAAATGAACATAGTTTTATCAAACTTAATTGGGGCTGGAATATCGACATGAAGACGCACAAACACACATTTAAAAGCCAACTGGGCGACAGGCTTCGACGCTGTCTGGTCTGCCGTGCTAATAGGCAACAGGCCCCGGGGCCTGCCTATGACGGATGAGCTGCCAGAGCTCCCTCAGAGCAGTGATGACGCTGAGCGGGCTCCCTCAGAGCAGTGATGACGCTGAGCGGGCTCCCTCAGGGCAGTGATGACGCTGAGCGGGCTCCCTCAGAGCAGTGATGACGCTGAGCAGGCTCCCTCAGAGCAGTGATGACGCTGAGCAGGCTCCCTCAGAGCAGTGATGACGCTGAGCGGGCTCCCTCAGAGCAGTGATGACGCTGAGCAGGCTCCCTCAGAGCAGTGATGACGCTG
>JARBER010157084.1:0-17225 GCA_030265075.1 Balanus glandula
CGGTGTGGGCAGGACAGCGGGAGGGACGGTGTGGGCAGGACAGCGGGAGGGACGGGGGGACGGCCGCTCCAGCGTGGCGGGAGGCGGGCAGGACAGTGCGAGCACCCTGAGTAGGCGTCCGAATTGTCATTTTTGGTCGATGCTTTATCTAAAACAGCTCTCAATACTTTATGCTCTAATTTGAATGCCTAGAAATAGGGTGTTAATGGGTTAAGAAAATAAATTTCAAAATGTGGCCTTATTTCACCTGACCCAGGACCCTTCAGTGAAGTCAGATCGTAAGAATGGTTAATTCTATATAGCTATATGTGTGACTAATGACACATGTGCCGCAAGACATTCGTAAACCTTTTGCTTTCAGTGACCTCGTGTGACCCGACTATGTCCTTGACCTTGACCTCACAATTTCACTTTTCCCAAAAGATATATTTTGTATGCCTTTGATAATAAGATGTGAGACAATAGTCGCATTATAGGGCATTGCAAGCAACATATGGTCCCAAAAACAAAACAAAACGTCAATTTCGACCTTTCACCTAACCTTGACCTGACCTTTAACTTTAAAAGCTAACTTGCTTTCTTGAGACGTTTCGATTGCTTCCTTGCACGTCTCGCTGCGGCCTTTGGTTTGGAACATAGCAGGAGTGCCTCTCCCCAGTAGTTCGCATGGGACAAAACACCCCAGTCAGTGCCGGGTTAAGACGTGCAAGGTCGGTATTGCAGTTGATCTCATTTTGATTTTGCCTCTGACCTCTGTCGGCAAAGCCCCCTGGCCCAGACATGCAACGATAGGCACCTGCGCCCAGCCGCACCAACAGAAGCAGTTATTTGCCGAGTGTCCATATGAAATATGCATACCGACCGGGCTGTCGATGCCTGTGAGCACTCCACTTGATGAGTTACTTGTCTTAAAAATCAGGCCCTTGAAATTTTGTGTTGCAGCATTTTACTTTGATTACATTCTACAGCGCCATGCACGACTCTTATTGCTTGTAAATGCAGCTAAAAACGCCTGTGGAGTTGTTCCACGACCTGATTCTTCGCTATCATTTTAAAATATGGCAGTCGCTGCTTTTATCATGATTAATCCGCGCCGTACCGATTCTCGGCGCCACCTTCGCCGTGCCGGGATGGCGGTTGGGGGTTTTTGATTTCCCTTCTAACTTGGCTTCTATTTGTTTGTTTTTTTGTTTGTTTTTTAATAAATTTTGTTCGAATGTTTTGAATGGATGGATTGACAAAGTCAGAGCCCGCGCTAAGCAGAGCTTGTTGCGCAGGTCCTCACCTTTACCGTCCGGTCGGGAAATTCCAGGTACACGGCGGAATTTATAAGCGAAAGTTTAACGTGCCCACCCACATGGCTTGACACGGTCCGCCCCGCTCACAGACGTCAACTGGTATATGGTTTATATACTGGTTAGTATGTACCTCCTTCTACCATCTTGCTTCTATTTACGTTAGTTATATAATACAACTTTGTCCAAAACTACACTACTCCAAGTTGTCCAAAACTAAGTTCCAAACACGGTCATAGAATACTGGCTCAAAACTAAATGAGTTTCTGATCTCCTCGTAATTATTAAAGTTGCATACCATAGCACGCGCTTATTTTTATGTTGTGATGTGTTTAAGTTTCCTGGTATATTTACAGACGGTTCTCAAATAGTAATAGAGATACTGCCACGGAAATATGATACTGACCGATTTTGCGTACTGGCTGTAACACATCCACTTGGTCGGTTGAATGAGGCTCGCCATGCATTTTCATACAAGCTACCCCGCAGTTATTTGAGCGGCGAAAGCAGCCTACATTCGGCTCTAAGTCGCTGACGGCTCTGCCTGTACGGCTGCAGGTGGAGACGACGATGCGGGCGTCGCTGCACGCGCAGCTGACGCAGGCTCTGGAGGCGTACTCTGAGCCGCAGCGCGCCGACTGGGTGCTCCACTGGCCCGGCCAGCTGGTCATCGCCGGATGCCAGGCCGTCTGGTCAGCGAACACGGATCGCGCCATTGCCGCCGGCGCCCTCAAGGACGGGTAACTGCAGGAACCAGCCAGCAGCTGTCGGTTGTGGAGCTCCCGAGGGCGAGCTGGCTGAAGAAGAAGTGATGACTGCTGGTGTCTATTGCCAGCAGCACTGATTTTGTGATTTGTATTTACCAATTGAAATGTTTAAATAGGGAAATAAAACTCAGGATGCCAAATAGTGTTAAGAATAAATATATTGTGTGGACATAATCAAACGATAGCTGAACATTGCCATGATGATAATCATCAATCGATGTCGCCAGAGTACCCCTATACATTGTCGGCTCGCCTGTGTTCTTCAGCTACGAGCTGCAGCTGGACCAGCTGGACGACCTGCGGACCCTGATCCGTACCGACCTGACCGGCCTGCAGCGCAACATCCTGTCGGCGCTGATCGTGGTCGAGGTGCACGCCCGAGACGTCGTCCAGGAGATGGTGGCTGATGGCGTCTCCGATGTCAACAACTTCGCCTGGATCGGACAGCTCAGGTACGAATACAGCCTGTTGACGGATATCATCAGAATGCTTGTGCAGGATTTTGTTTATCTTGCTTTTTTCAGATTCAGCGATTGTCTATCTAGGTAAAGTATGTACTACATACATATGTAGGTGAGCAAGTGATCATGCCAGTCTAGTGCAATGGTTTTGCTGTATAGCTTATAGGGTGGGTAATGGGTATTCATTTTTTTAAGTTGAACGATATATGGAAAAAAGAGTGCACATACATATATATGTTAAAATGTTTCATGTTTGGTCGGTAGGTACTGATCAAATACAATGCTAAAAGTAAAATATGGGCAAATGTCTTGCGAAACATAACAGTTATTCACGCTACATACATCATCGCTTGTCTCACTCCCTCCCTCACAGGTACTACTGGATTGAGGAGAACCTGCGTCTGAAGCACGTGAACGCCGAGTTCGGGTACGGCTTCGAATACCTGGGCAACACGGGACGCCTGGTGATCACCCCTCTGACGGATCGCTGCTATCTGACGCTGACGGGGGCGCTGCACCTGCAGTTCGGCGGAGCCCCGGCAGGACCCGCCGGCACCGGCAAGACGGAAACCACCAAGGACTTGGGCAAAGCCATGGCCGTACAGTGCGTCGTCTTCAACTGTTCCGACCAGCTCGACTTCATGGCCATGGGGAAATTCTTTAAGGGTTTGGCGGCAGCCGGCGCCTGGGCCTGCTTTGACGAGTTCAACCGGATCGACATTGAAGTGCTGTCGGTGGTGGCACAGCAGATCAGCTGCATCCAGAAGGCGTTGGTTGCTAAGCTCGACCGCTTCATGTTTGAGGGAGTTGAGATGCAGTTGAAGCAGACTTGTTCGGTGTTCATCACCATGAACCCCGGCTACGCCGGACGCACAGAGCTGCCAGATAACCTGAGTGCGCTGTTCCGACCAGTTGCGATGATGGTGCCCAACTACACGCTCATCGCTGAGATATCGCTCTTCTCGTTCGGCTTCAGCAACGCACGTGCGCTTGCCAACAAGATCACCAGCACGTTCAAACTGAGCTCAGAGCAGCTGAGCACCCAGGATCACTACGACTTCGGCATGCGTGCCGTGAAGACGGTCATCGCAGCTGCCGGTAACCTGAAGCGCCAGAACCCCAGTATGGGCGAGGAGCTGATTGTGCTACGCGCGCTTAAGGACGTAAACGTGCCGAAGTTCCTTCAGGAAGACCTTACGCTGTTTACGGGCATCATCAGTGACCTCTTCCCGCGAGTCCAAGAGGAGGAGATCAAATATGACGAGCTGGAGGCGTCGCTCATACGCGAGTGCAAGCGGAAGAACCTACAACCGGTGCCCACCTTTATCAGCAAGTGCATCCAGCTGTTCGAGACGACGATGGTGCGCCACGGGCTGATGTTGGTCGGCCCGACGGGCTCCGGGAAGACGCGCTGCTACCAGGTACTGCAGGCGGCCATCACTCGCATCAAGGGCAAGACCGGCCCCGATGGCCAACCGTTCATGCCTGTGCTCGTGGACGTGTTGAACCCCAAGTCGATCACGATGGGCCAGCTGTACGGCGAGTTCGACGAGATGACTCATGAGTGGACTGACGGCATTCTATCGACGCTGATTCGCGTCGGCTGCGCTGCTGAGAGCCCCGACAAAAAATGGTACATGTTCGACGGTCCAGTAGACGCCGTCTGGATCGAGAACATGAACACCGTGCTGGACGACAACAAGAAGCTGTGTTTGAGCAGCGGCGAGATCATTAAGCTGGACGCCACGCAGACGATGATGTTTGAGGTGGGTGACCTGGCGCAGGCGTCGCCGGCCACCGTCAGCCGCTGCGGCATGGTCTATCTTGAGCCCAGTGGACTTGGCCTCAAGGCACTCGTCGAGTCCTGGCTCAGCACGCTTCCCGAGCCGATGAAGCCGTACTGGGACACACTGCGAACGCTCTCCGACTCATGGCTGGAGCCCGCCATCGAGCACATGCGCGCGCACACCAAGGAGATCGTGGTAACGGTTGACTCGAACCTGTGCGCCACGCTGCTGCGCCTGATGTCGGCCAACTGTGCCGTGCTCGGCAAGCGGCACTACGCGGTGGAGAGGCTGCAGCGCGTGCCGGCGCTGGTCACGCCTTGGTTTATGTTCTCGCTCGTGTGGAGCGTGTGCGGCTCGTGCGACAACGCCGGCCGACGCGTCATGGACCGCTGGGTGCGCGACAAGATGGCCTCTGACAGCCACGAGCTGCTCTTTCCCGAGGAGGGGCTTGTGTACGACTACCGGTTGCTGGACGGCGGAATCTTCAACCCCGACATCGAGGAGGCGGCTATCGAGCCGCCGCTCTGGCAGAACTGGCTGGCCGACGGCATCAATCTGTCGCTCACCACGGCCACCCAGTTCACGGACATCCTCATCCCGACCATGGACATCGTGCGGAACGCCCAGCTGATCGGCATGTACCTGGCGAACTCCATGCCTGTGCTCTGCGTCGGCGGCACAGGCACCTCGAAGACGGCCACCGTCAGCGAGAAGCTGATGACCGGAATGCCGGCCACCTTCCTCAGCGAGTTCATCACGTTCTCGGCGCGTACCTCCGCCAACCAGACCCAGGACCTGATCGACTCGAAGCTGGACAGGCGCCGGAAGGGCCAGTTCGGGCCACCGGCCGGCAAGAGCCTGGCGTTCTTCATCGATGACCTGAACATGCCGGCGCTGGAGACGTACGGGGCGCAACCCCCGCTCGAGCTTCTCCGACAGTGGGCAGACTTCGGCGGATGGTGAGTATGTCCGTTATTAAAGGCTTAATAACACATTTAGTGGATGATGAGGTTTTGAGTTGGCTTTTGATGCAATTATTTGCACCGTCTCAGAGACGTGTATTTTCAAGATGGTTCAATTTGTAAGCAATATCCAGTATTTATAATTCAAGACTTTTTGGGGTACTTGCATTTTAACTTCGGCTTGTGAACCAACCCAAAATAATATGTAACCTGACTAAGGTCGACACTCCGTGACGTGAGGATGTCCTGATCGGCTGTGACAATCAACATGCATCTGTATATTTATAACTCTGCCGCGACTTGATCGCTTACACCATATCACGCCTTCTGTCGCCCAGGTATGACCGTAAGCAGATCGGCGACTTCCGTACGCTGGTGGATGTGACGTTCATCAGTGCCATGGGCCCGCCGGGCGGTGGTCGCAACCCGGTGTCGGCCCGCCTGCTGCGACATTTTTGCACCATTTCCTTCCCAGAGGTCAGTAGTCAGCTCTCACTGAAGGTCACCGGAGGTCACCGGAGGTCACCGGAGGTCACCGGAGGTCACCGGAGGTCACCGGAGGTCACCGGAGGTCACCAGCTTAGCCCGTCTCGGATCAGGATGGTGGTTCCATTGAAAGGACGCGGGTCGATAAGGAATATTATAAACCAGAAACGTCCTTTATCCGTATAGCCATTAGTTGGTTCATCAACGCCCTTGTTTGACAGCATGCTGTGCTTGGTTGCAGGGTTTATCAACTTGCTGGTTTACAGACTTGTTCAAAAGAAGACAGAAGCAATAGAGCAAGACGCTTAAGTTTTGAATAATGGAATAAAATGTGTTTATGTACATACAAGCACCTTATTGCCTACTAGGTCACTACCTAGCTAAGTCACTACCCAGCCACATGTAATAGTGTGGTCAGGCGTGGCCGGGTGACTCTCGTCGAAGGCAGGGGTCTACACACTACGAGAGGTTGAGAGAGTCTGAATGTATTTCGAGAACAGCGGCTATATACAGGAAGAAAGTAGTCGGTGGCGTAGTCACAGAGTAACCACAGAGTAACAGACTTAACACGCTGGAGGGGGCCTCCACCGGGAGATTATGCTTCGCGACAATAGCATGGACATTGGACACTGCTCGTAAAACCAAAATGCCCCCTTCATAGGCGCCTCTCTCTTATACACGCACCATATCCTATCGTCGACACATATCCTTTCCCCGTTACATCCCTCGCAGGTGGAGGACGACAGCAAGTGCCACATATACGGCTCGATCCTGAACGTGTGGCTGACACAGCTGCCCAAGCTGGCCGATTGCGGTGCCGAAATTGTCGCCTCCAGCGTGCACATGTACGCCCAGCTGACGGCACAGCTGCTGCCCACGCCGGCAAAGTCTCACTACACCTTCAACCTGCGCGACCTCAGCAAGGTGTTCCAAGGCATCTGGATGGCGGCCGCCAGCAAGATCCCTGACCTGCCGACCATGCTGCGACTCTGGTGGGTGGATTGGCTCACTGAGGCGTCAGCTGAGCTTGAGCTCGGCTGACGGCGGTATCGGTAGTACGGTTGCACAAGTGTGATATGATACTTGTACTGTTTGAACATACTTCGATGAGAAATTCAGCCACATTAACCAGTAAATATCTAAACCTCTGAAAGCCATGGCATTGTCGGGCCACCCATACTCGTATGCATAGATTATCACACCTTTTTGACGGAAGACCTCTCGCCCGCTAAATAATCAATACGGTATCGCTGCAAGCCTACATACGTGTTACTTGTGTCGAATTTCGATGCTAAAACACAGATACCGCTCTGTTTTCTCTCCGTCAGGTACCACGAGACGTGTCGAGTGTTCCAGGACCGCCTGGTGTGCGACGAAGACCGCCAGTGGCTGGACCAGCTGATACGGGGCGAGATCCAGCAGCGGTTCCAGCTGAAGCCGGACGACGTTCTGGACCACGACCCCATCCTGTTCGGTGATCTCATGTATCCCAACTCGGAGAAGAAACCCTACTCAGAAGTCACCGGTAGGTTTAGGCTGAGAGATCCCGGAAGCGTGGTCGAAGGAGCTTCAGATTGGTATGAGTATGGCAACAGAAGCATACAAAAAATGCTGCTGTTGCCGTTGAATTACTTCTGTTGCTTCATTTTATGAAACATAGAACAAGCAGCTACTTTGCGACTTGCAGTTATATTTAAATACACATAACATTCATGTGTAAGTGCATACAAGTAAAATGAAATAATAGCCGTTTTCATCAACTTATAGTGTGGAATTTTAAAAAAAACTTTTTCGAGCGTTTTGACGATCAAAATTGAACGATACAAGTTTTGATCCATTCCTTTACACCACAATTGTTTTACGCGCTTTTGCTCAAAATATTTTTCATAATTCTATAATATATTGGTAAAAATATAGGCAATATGACAACATTGAAATTAAGTGGTAATAGGCAAGATAAGTATTGGTATGTATGTCAGTTGTGATTCCAGATCTCTTCACCGACTTAATCTTGCTGGATATGTTTGTTTAACTGAGCGTATGAACTCTAGACACATATTTGCTTAAAAACGGGCAATTTTATGTGTATTTTAAGGTTGTTGTAATATAATTTTAAGGTTGCTATAACTTTTCAAAATCTTTTCAGCACAGTAATTCTTCGTGAGAATAGTGTATACTGTATATGCACCTAGGCGAATGCAGCTGTATCATGTTGATGTTTAAGACGCGTGTTTGTTCGTGTTTCAGACCAGGCCCAACTCCGCAAAGTACTGAAGGACTACATTGACGATTACAATCAGGTACTCGTTGACACATCGTCTTCGAACGCCCCGAGATTCATTTAAAGCAGTATTTGTCTTCCAAATAACCTAATAACTACCAAGTGAGCTTTCTTTTGTTATCGGCAAAATGTCGGATGAATAATTTTTGCAGGCTGATGAACCATTTTTGCCCCACGACATTACCACATTGTTTTCGATGTTGACGATACACACCTGCTACTCGGTTGTCTCACTTGACCCCTGCCTGCGCCTGTTCACAGATCAGCAGCACGTCACTGGACATCGTGTTCTTTATGGACGCTATCAAGCACCTGTTCCGCATCTCTCGCGTGCTGCGCCAGCCGCGTGGCAACGTCCTGCTGCTGGGTATGGGCGGCAGTGGTCGACAGTCTCTGACTCGCTTCTCCGCTCACATAGCCGACTGCAACTGCATGTCCATCGAGCTCACCAAGACCTACGGCGTCCCCGACTGGAAAAACGACCTCAAGGAGGTAATGAGGGCACCAGGGATGCTTCTGATTTCTGGACGAGTGACATCTGTTTTTTTCCAATAGGGTATCTTCGCTCAACGTCTATTTGTTGCTGAATATTTGAGAATTGTCCAGGACTAAATACGACCTCGATTTGCTGACGTCCGCTGTGTTCCAGATCCTGAAGAAGGCGGGCATGTTGGACCAGCAGACGGTGTTCCTCTTTTCGGACACGCAGATCAAGTCGGAAATCTTCATGGAGGACATCAACAGCCTGCTGAACTCGGGCGACGTGCCGAACCTGTTCGCCTCGGACGAGGTGGAGGAGATCTTCCAGTCGGTGCGCGGCCTGCTGCAGGAGCAGGGCCTGCCGCCCACCACCGCCAACCTGTACGCCGCCTTCATACGCCGCGTGCGCTCCAACCTCCGCGTCGTAGTCACCATGTCGCCGATCGGCGAGGCGTTCCGCGCGCGGCTGCGCCAGTTCCCGGCGCTGGTAAACTGCTGCACCATCGACTGGTTTGCCGACTGGCCGCCCGAGGCTCTGGACGCCGTGGCGCGCCACCATCTGGACGACGTGACGGCCATGCCGGACGACGCGGCGCTGCGCGAGGGCGTCGTCGCCATGTTCTCCGCCCTTCACACGGACGTGGCCGAGGCGAGCCGTCGCTTCTTGCAGGAGCTGTCGCGGCACAACTACGTGACGCCCAAGTCGTTCCTGACGCTGCTGACATGCTTCGCGGCGCTGCTGGGTCGGCAGCAGGAGGCGCTGACCCAGGGCAAGAACCGGCTGCGCACCGGTCTGGACAAGCTGCTGCAGACGGGGAAGGACGTGGCCGGCATGCAGGTGGAGCTGGAGGCGATGCAGCCTGAGCTGGAGCATGCCGCCGTCGTCGCAGAGGTGAGTCGAGACTGTACCTCCGGCTATAGCTGCTGCACTGGGTAGATTCGTTGAGCACGTTCGTTGAGTAGAAATATATAGTATTGTAGCGTATGGTATATCAGTCTGAATTATTGGCTGACTGTCTTGCACTGTGAGTAAGGGGTGTGTATTTTGTATAGATATCAGTCGTTTTCACAATGCCTTTGTAATGATTTGGTACAACACTAGCTTCCAAATTTGGTACCAAAAGTTTAGAAGTGTTTCTGAAAAGTTTGCAAAGGTTTTGATGTAAAAATCTTTGTACAACATGAATTTCAAGAACCTTATAAAGTTACATTCCAATAATTTAAGTCCGACGTGCCGAATATGACCTTTTGCTAAATTTCCCGGAAAATTGAAATGAAATTGTATTGAATGTTTTAAAATATAATATTCATCATATGTACCTCAGTTGGGAGAGCGTATGCTTCAGACTAGTATGGCCTTCGGTCGGTGGCAGCTGCCGCACTCAGTAGTCAGGCCAGATGACGCCTGTGAGCGGGCAGCCGAGCTTCCTGTGACAGGCGCCTGTGAGCGCCTGTCCGTCTATGTGGGCACGTAATACTTCGTATCAAAATTATTCCCATTACATGGATGTTCCCGATCATAGGTAAATATCAGAACCTGCGGAAGAATTTCTGCTAAGCGCGGGCTCTGACGTCCCAAATCCGTCCTTTCAAAAGGTTCGGGAAAAGTGTATTTTAGAAAATGTTTAAGCAACTTTAGCGCGATATTTTTTAATGTTAGTGCAAGCGTGTGGAAAAAGGTGTTTAGCTCTCAGAGATTAAATCTTAAATCAATCGGACTAAGCTTTCGGCCCACGGATAAATTTACATTTTACCAAACTATCTTAACGCAATTTTAAATACGGAGGTAGACATATGATTAAGCAAATACCACACTCAGGCCGAAATGATGCATTTAGGACCTCGATCAATGTATGATTTTCCACCCTCGACCTTCGGTCTTGGTCGGGAAAGCCAACGAGCTCGGTCCTACATAAATTATGGATCGGCCCTTACAGATGTGGCTCCACTTACAGATATGGCTCCAACGCAATAAGGCGTGTTGGAAACGGCTAATGTCAACTAAATCGGTAATTAGGTACTTGAGATGAAAAATGTATTATACCAGGGCTTAAGCAAAAACCCTTTTAAACTTCGCAAAAACATTTATAAAACCTTCCGTACACCGTGTTGTACCTAATGTGGAACGAAATCAATAAAAAGGCATGATGAAAACAGCTATTATGTGTTGTTTTTCGCTTCCTGTATGTATGCTAGTTCGGATCGTATATGGCAGCTTCTTAAACAAAAAACACGTTAGAAGCTCGGCTGTCACAGGCAAGTACTAGCCTGTGACGTATTATGTTTTGTATCGTCAGGACACGATGCGTAAGATCGAGGTGGACACAAAGGTGGCGGAGGAGACACGCACGGTGGTGATGAAGAAGGAGCAGGAAGCCCAGAAGCAGAAGAACGAGTCTTCAGCGATTGCCGCCGACGCTCAGAAGGATCTGGACGAGGCGATGCCCGCATTAGAGGCCGCTTTGGCCAGTCTCAAGTCACTGAACAAAAATGATGTTGTCGAGGTAAGTTATGTTATATGTTCGAATAACACTATCACCGTAACCGAAGGTTAGTTTCCCGTTGCTAGAACAACACTTCAGTGTCAGGCAGGCTTTTAGCTAATGCAGTATACATATACAAGTCTGCCTATCCGCTGTTTCTGTACTTTATTCTCACTCGATTTGTTGTTTTTTTCTCGTTCATGTGAATAAGTAATTGTGGATTGTTTTTTTTATAAGATTCTTACATCCAACGATATTCACGAATATCTACCAATTACCACTAAATGTTAAAACAATGCATAGTAATCCCCAAAGGAAATTATGTTGGTTTCGCTTACTTTCAGGTTCGTGCAATGCAGCGGCCCCCGGAGGGCGTGAAGCTTGTCATGGAGGCCGTCTGCATCCTCAAGTTCATCAAGCCGAAGCGCATACCGGGTGATATGCCTGGCCAGAAGTTTGACGACTACTGGGAGCCGGGAAAGTCTCTGCTGCAGGATCCGGCTCGCTTCATCCAGTCACTGTTCGACTACGACAAGGAGCACATTCCCGACGATGTCATCTCCAAGCTCACGCCCTACATCCAGAACGACGCGTTCATGCCACAGGCCGTCTCCAAGGTCAGCAAGGCGTGCACGTCGCTGTGCATGTGGGGCCGCGCCATGTACAAGTTCCACTTCGTCAACAAGGCGGTGGCGCCGAAGCGCGCGGCTCTGGCCGAGGCACAGACGTCCCTGGCCGCCACCGAGGCGGTCCTGAAGGAGGCCAACGCGCAGCTGAAGACGGTGGAGGACGGGCTGGCGCAGCTCAACGCCGAGCTAGCCGCCTGCGTGGCGCACAAGAAGGAGCTCGAGGACAAATCAGAACAGTGCGAGCAGCGGCTGGTGCGCGCCGACAAGCTCATCGGAGGTCTGGCAGACGAAAAGGACCGCTGGGCCGAGACGGTGGCGACGTTCGACGGCTTGATGGACGCGGTGGTCGGTGATATCTTGCTCGCGGCTGGCGTGGTCGCTTACCTTGGCCCGTTCACCGGCGAGTTTCGACAGGCGCTCATGACGCGCTGGGAACGTCAGTTGACGGAGCTCGGCATCAACCACTCGCCAGACGCCAGTCTGCAGTCCACGCTCGGAGATCAGATTGTGATACGCAACTGGCAGCTGGCCGGTCTGCCCAAGGATGTAGTGTCTACTGACAACGCGCTGATCATGAAGTTCTCCGACCGCTGGCCGCTCTTCATTGACCCACAAGGGCAGGCCAACAAGTGGGCCAAGAGCATGGAGCTGGAAAACGGCCTGGAGGTGACACGCCTTTCGGAGAAAGACTACCTCAGAACGATGGAGAACAGCATCCGTTTCGGTAAGCCCTGTATGTTGGAAAACGTGGGCGAAGAGCTGGATCCGGCGTTGGACCCGATCCTGATGAAACAGTTGATCAAGCAGGCTGGCTCGTGGGTCATCAAACTCGGCGACTCAATGGTACCCTACCACCACGACTTTAAACTGTACATTACCACCAAAATTCCAAATCCCCACTACTCGCCTGAGGTGTGCACCAAGGTGAATATCATCAACTTCACACTGGTCGAAAGCGGCCTGCAGGACCAGCTGCTTGGAGTTGTCGTTGCCGAGGAAAGACCTGACCTAGAGGACTCACGAAACAACTTGATCACGTCGAATGCCGCCATGAAACAGGAGCTGAAGGAGCTTGAGGATAAAATATTGTACAAACTAAGTTCATCGGAGGGGTCACCTGTTGACGATATCGAGTTGATTGAGACCCTAGACGTTTCAAAGGCCAAGTCAACTGAGATCAAAGCCAAAGTAGAAGTAGCCGAGCAAACCGAGAAAGATATTAACGTAACCCGAGCCCTTTACATTCCAGTCTCCATCAGGGCAAGGATCCTCTTCTTCTGCGTGTCCAGTCTGTCACAGATCGATCCCATGTATCAGTATTCGCTGGAATGGTTTCTCATGAACTTCCACAACAGCATGCAGACAGCTGACCAGTCAGACAGCGTGCCGACACGAGTGGAGAACATCAACGAGTTCTTCACTTACAGTCTGTACCAGAACATATGCCGTTCGCTGTTTGAGCGGCACAAACTGCTTTTCGCCTTTCTGATGGCCATCCGTATCATGACTGAGGAGGGTGGCATCAACCTCGATGAGTACCGCTACCTTCTGGCCGGAGGAGCTCCGTCCGGGAGTATCACGGAAAACCCAGCCACTGACTGGCTACCAGAGCGGTGCTGGCGTGAAGTCCTGGCCGTTAGTGACAACCTGCCTGTTTTCAAAGACCTACCGACGGACCTCGCCGACTACAAAATATCACGGAAGTTCAAGACGGTGTTTGAGAGCACACAGCCACATCGCGAACGACTGCCAGGCAAATGGGGGGAGCTGCATGACTTCCAGCGGCTGGTGCTGCTACGCTGTTTGCGGCCCGACCGTGTCACCAACGGCATGCAGGACTTTGTCGCCAACCACCTGGGCGGGAGGTTCGTCGAGCCGCAGACGTCCAGTCTGGCCGAGGTGTTCAAGGACGCCAGTCCGATGACGCCTCTGATCTTGGTGCTCTCCACCGGTACCGACCCGGCCGCCGCGCTCTACAAGTTCGCCGAGGAGAAGGGCTTCGCTCGCAAGATTCTGGCCATCTCGCTCGGCCAGGGACAAGGGCCGATCGCCGAGGGACTGCTGCGCCAAGGTGTGGAGAAGGGTCGATGGGTGTTCTTCCAAAATTGTCACCTGGCACCATCCTGGATGCCGAGCATGGAGCGGATAATCGAAAACATGACCCCCGAGACTTTGCACAAGGACTTCCGCCTGTGGCTGACGTCGACGCCTTCTAGCTCCTTCCCGCTGTCAGTGCTGCAGAATGGCATGAAGATGACCATCGAGCCACCGCGCGGCGTCAAGGCCAACCTCCTCAAGGCCTACATGAGTCTCATCTCGCCCGAGTTCCTCGACTCGATCGGCGACAAGTCCAAGACGCTGCGGCGCCTGCTCTTCTCGCTGTCACTCTTCAACGCCGTCTGCCTAGAACGGCGCAAGTTCGGTCCACTCGGCTTCAACATCCCGTACGCGTTCACCGATGGCGACCTGCGAATCTGCATCTCCCAGCTGCAAATGTTCCTCGAGGAGTACGACGACATTCCGTTCCCGGTGAGTCAGGAGTGGGGTGCTTGAACAGGAAGGTGCAAGCTGGTAGACTTGTGAAATTCGCTACACTTGTCTTAACGTCAGTTTCAGTGTGTGTGTTTTTCTTGAAATGATGATAAATCGTGTCGACATTGTTCCTAAATATAATAAGTCGGCTTTATACATAGCAACTAGAGAGGAAAGTTTGTATGCAGGATGGACTTACCTTTTTTTCTTTTCTTTTTTACTAAGCCGCCACTCATTAACAGGTGACCAGGTGTGCCCCGCTTACTAACCTAGCGTTAATCTGCTTTACAGGTTCTGCGGTATACGGCGGGCCACATCAACTTCGGAGGTCGAGTAACGGACGATCAGGACCGGCGCTGCATTCTCACCATCCTGGCAGACTATTACAGAGGCGAGGTAATTGCCACCACACGATCTGTTTTGTCTGGGGTTTTTTCATCAGCAGATAGCTGGTTAGTGACCCACTCAGCATTTCCAATTGAACGTTTCTTCTCAATATTAGTTGTCGTATTAGACCAATGCTATGCTGTACTATTTGTACTATTTGAGCGCAGTTATGTAGCTACCATCCGTAGTTCCTCTTAGTTCAGTAACTGCAGAATATAGTTGACTTATGTTTTGTTCCAGGGGGTACCGTTGCACATCTGTTTCACGCTGACCTCTGCCTCTGTCCTTCGCAGGTGCTGGCGACTGAGCACGAGTTCGACGCCACCGGCGTGTATCACCAGGTGGACGCGGACGTGGCGCACGAGGAGTACCTCGCCTACATCCGCAGTCTGCCCATCAACGACTCGCCGGAGCTGTTCGGCATGCACGCCAACGCCGACATCACGTTCGCCCAGAGCGAGACGTTCTCGTGCCTGAACACGCTGCTGCAGCTGCAGCCGCGCTCGGGCGGTCAGCAGGGCGCCTCGGCTGACGATGTGACAGAACAGGCCGCCAGACAGATCCTCGGCAAGCTGGTCGATCCTTTTGACATCGCCAGCATATCTGCAAGGTGAGAGGCAGCTTTTGAAAACATCCGCAAACTGTTCCGCTCCTGTATTTCGCACATCGTTTAAATGTTAGCTTGTTTTTGTTATTTACAACAACGTTGAACTCTTAGTCACTTTATGTAGCGTTAAAAAAGTAATTTGAATATGTTCGTCAAGATGGAAAACACAGGTATATCCAGACACGATCTTTTTCTTGAGCCATGAATAACAATTAATTCATGGCTCATTTTCTCCAGCCAGTTGGAATCTACACACAGTGAGCCTTGGTTTATGTGAGCATTGGTGAGTCGACCTGGCCTGTCCTCGCAGATTCCCGGTGATGTACAGCGAATCGATGAACACGGTGCTGGTTCAGGAGGCCATCCGCTACAACGGTCTGCTCCAGGTCATCAAGACGTCCCTCAACGAGCTGCTGAGGGCGCTGAAGGGTCTAGTAGTCATGTCCCAAGGCCTGGAACGCATGGCCACATCACTCTTCAACTCCAAGGTGAAACTTGACACTACATGGCGAGTGTTACGAAATAATGGTTGGTATAGTCTAGAACTGGGTTTCATTTATTAGGTAGGGGAGAGCGGGCTTAGATGCCCAACTGGGTATAATGTCTCACCCATCTTACGGTAAACCGAGCAATCACACACAGAAACAAATATGTGTTATGCAAGAAAAAAGTGTCATTTGCTTACTGCTAAAAAAATTAGTTAGTCTTACTAATTTGTCAAATTGTGGGGGTCACCTGACCCCTTTACCTCCCCTGTGTGCGCCACTCATTCTATCCCCCCCCCCCCGGCAGGTCCCGGAGATGTGGGCTGCCAAGGCCTACCCCTCACTAAAGCCTCTGGGCGCCTGGGTGGAGGACCTGATCCTGCGCATGCAGTTCATCCGCAGCTGGATCGAGGACGGCATGCCGGCCATCTACTGGATCTCCGGCTTCTTCTTCCCGCAGGTAACGGCGAACAAATGACGGGACATGTCATTGGCTGTGTAGATCAGATGAGATTATACTCGACGTGAGAGTGTTTATTAGTGGAGGCTGAGCGTCTATTTTGCCACTCGTCAATAGATAAATGCTCCAATTTATTGAAGACGGTGGGCCATTTCTACATGTGTCCCGTGTACTATTTCCCCTCCAAAGAGTATCAAATAAGTGTAAAAGACCATTTGACAGATACTGTTCTAAACCTCCATCTCACTTGACTGGCTCTCCGCCATCTCTCTGACGCCTGTGGGCGTCACCTCGGCAGGCGTTTCTGACGGGAACGCTGCAGAACTTCGCGCGTCGCCACGTGGTCAGCATCGACACGGTGGCGTTCGGGTTCAGCGTGCTGGCCTCGGATCCTGCCGCCGCCCCCGAGGACGGCTGCTACGTGCGCGGTCTGTTCCTGGAGGGCGCCGGCTGGGACGCGGCGGCCGGCGCCCTGGGAGAGTCGCGGCCCCGCGAGCTGTACACCCAGCTGCCCGTCATGTGGCTGCTGCCCGTGGAGAACCGCCGGCCGCCCGACGCCGGTTTCTACATGTGTCCCGTGTACAAGACGCTGACGCGCGCCGGCACGCTCAGCACCACGGGGCACAGCACCAACTACGTGCTGTCGGTGGAGCTGCCGTCCGAGCAGCCGCAGGCGCACTGGATCAAGCGCGGCGTGGCGCTCATCTGTGCGCTCGACTTCTGAGCGGAGCGGGGTGACGAAGTGGGGTGACGAAGGGGGCCTGTGTGAGTGCGTGTGGGGTGCTGAGAGATTTCGGGGCTGGCGGCGCCAGCGGTGTGGTCTGGCTGGACGGAGCCGTTGAGTGAAGTGAGATTGGCTGCGCTCCGCGTTTTTTAGCGGATGCTAGAGGGGGCTTTGGCGGGTGAAGGATGAGTTATGTTCCCTGGCGGAATCACGTTATGTGAGTATATTGTTTGATTATATTGTTTTGTGTGCTTAGCAAATATATGCTTTTGTGAAAGTCGTTCTATGATGGTTTGATGGTTGTTCAGGTAAGATCTTCTGCAATACGCAACTAAAGTGTGACGTCAATTAAATATCAGCTGACGGCTGGGCACACTCAGCTGACGACGTTGTGTTAAA
>JARBER010157085.1:0-10622 GCA_030265075.1 Balanus glandula
TGTCGCTTCAATTGGGAACGGCTGCCGGCCGGCCGCAGCAGCGGGAGTAGTTCGTCTAGTCTTTTCTAGGTCAATGGAATCTATCATTTAGAAAATGTGAGCTGGTTTGACCTGACCTTGACCTGACATTACGGATTTTGAATATTTGAAAAAAGATTTTTCAAAAAGTTATTCAAAAAATACTTTTATGGAAGGAGGGAAACCTAAAAACAATGAAAATTCGAGTTAGTCATCATGCAGAGAATGTCATTTCCTTGCATTTGACGTTTTTGGCTTGTGATTTGTTTTATAACCTAAACTCTTGCGACTTTGCAAAGATTTATCCTTTCATATCTTGCAGTAACGGCTAAGCTGATTGTGTTCAAATTTGGAGTGTTGTTAGGGACCTATCAGCTGAAACTTTTTCAAGACAGAATTTGTTTTTGTCTCTGCACGAGCACACGAGCGCAAGAGCGCCGACGCTCTTTGAATGATAAATTACTTATCCGATGGAGTTCACCACGCATTTCGTTGGCGCTCGCTCGTTCATCGCCAACTAGGGCGTTTTACTGGTACTTAAATGTGCGCCACACTGGGACACTCCAGTAATTGAGATAAAAACTTGCATATGGTGGGTGCTATTTTCGAAAAGGCTCTAGTCACATAGGGTCCGATTCATAAAACAATGACGTTGTCATGGTAGCCAGAGATCATACATAGTTAGTTGTCACGCGAAAAATGACAGCACTACTGCAGCAGCTCCAAAAGTCACGGGAAGCGGTGTCAGCTGATGGCCCACATTAAATTAAACTTCAATACGTGCGGCCGAAGCAGCCCTCCACCAGTCCTTCCGAATCGCAGTGCATCGAACGGCGGCATCACTCCGCATCGTAACGAGGACACACATTCCACAGCACAGATCCATTCTTAAAGCCGGGATGCAGGCATGGCTGGTGTATTACAAAAACACAACAGAGCAGCTCGGCTGGCTGGCACAGTCGTATGACTACAGTGGTGTTCACAGCGCGTCCGAGAGGGCACAGGCACATGACACGTGACGCTGTCTGCTGACAGCCAGGCGAAACACCGCACCGCAGGAGACAGGAGCGGCCACAAACTGTGAGCCGGATAACACCCAACCATGCATGGTAACGAGCGACCGAATACCGCCTCTTGCCTTGTGCCGTCACTGATCGATATGCAGATGGCAGCATTGGGTAGAGGTTGGCTACTTCTCACATCACGCGGAGACAGTGCTCACTGCTCGTTTCCCGAGCAATGTCAGCACTGGTCCAGCCTCCCCAGTATGTTCTCCATACCGGCCACCTCGTCCCACAGCAATAACGGAATGCTCCCGTGCAGACACCGCGCCATCAGTTCACACACGTCCGATCTGCGGCTCGGTCCCGGTCCTCTCAGCTGACCATCTCCTGGAACCGGAAGCAGTCCGTGACCACCTTCCACTTGCGCTCCTGCGCGGTGAGCATGAAGTGCTGCTGGAAGTTGCGCGTGGCATTCTTCAGCCGCACCGTGCCCGAGACCACGATCAGCACTGTCGTCTGCGAGTCGACCGCCACGTCTGTGCGGCGCAAAGAGACGCGTGTCACACTAGCTCACAAGCCACGGAACTGCAGCAGACAGGACCGGGATGACACACATTCTGGAATGAATTCACCGCCAGACGGCTTAGTTTATTGGCAAGACGTTAAATTTTTCGGTCCAATGTAATCAATTTCGAAGCACTTATTTGGTGTGACTGACAGTGTCCAAGGCATGATACACTAAAAGCACGTTATCAGTTAAAACTGCATCTTAATTATTATCTTTTTAATTATTATCTTTTTCTCTTATTATTATTATTAATTATTATCTTAATTATTATACAAACTGTCTCATTTATGAGTTACTTAAGTGGCATCAGCTTAACACCGAATGGAACTTTTGTCTCCCTGCTTTAGCCGGAAGGGCTATAACCAAGGGGTGGAATAGTGATCGCTGGCAATTTTCCAGGAAAAAAGTAACGTTTATCGGCTTATGTTAACCCGAAAGCAAAACAAAGGGAAATAGGGCCTATTTCATTTCGATGTTTTGTTCAAGTCAAAAGATATGATCTTATCTTACGTTGAATGTTTGGTTAAAGAAAAAGCTAAATAAAATACACATTGACATAAATACAATTTATATTCACATACCCGGCATGCATACACTTGAAGAAATACAAGTGAGAAAGACCTTTCTTTCTGTGTTAGTGTGATTAAGGAGCCAGAGCACCATCATTGCGCAACAGCAGCAACTCCTCTGGCTGAGGCACTCTGGCGAGACCTTATTGTGGGATGTGATTAGCTGGGGAAAATTCCTAAATATAAAAAAAAAACAGCGCCTACTGCAAAGGGGAAAAACCTGCGCAAGAGGCCAAAATTGCGCTAGGCAAAACAAAAATTAAACTATATTTAACTATTAATTGTGTTTGGTAAATGGAAATACGAAGAAAGAAAAAACGCGTCCGAAAAGTTAATCTGCAGTAGATGATTGAAATGTTATACATATTGTGACGTATAATCTACGAATTGCGATCAAGGTCGATGAGTTCCGAAACATTAAATTGTTGTTAGACCGTAAGCATTTAAAGCATGTCCGGGTGTCCTGGCCATTTAAATCATCGTTTGGAGCGTGTTCAGCGTGGTTCACTGCTGGGAGGGGGTGAGGAGGTCCGGGGAGTGTGGGTCCGATGGGCGGGTGGGGGAGGGGAGGCCGGGTGGATGAGGGGGGCGGACGGAGGACTGGTCGGACTCTGTCTCGGCGGAGGAGCGAGGGCAGGGTGGGTCGTCAGCCGGGCGGCGGGGACGGACACTGGAGCCGGCGATGTCTCGGCAGGGACAGATACCGGAGCCGGCGATGTCTCGGCGGAGACAGATACCGGAGCCGGCGGTGTCACTTTCGCGACCGGCGGGGCAGCGGGAACAGACATCGGAGCCGGAGGTGTAGCTCTCGCGCTCAGCCCGGTGACACCGGGCAACAAGCCCGGCCGGGTCTGGGGTAGTCCAGAGTCACCCGTCGGTGCAGCGACGGAAGCGACGGACAGGCCACGGAAGGGAACAGCCGGGACGGGCAGAGACGACCCCTCAGTGGGGGCCGGGACTCCCACGTGAAAGGCGCGGGACTCCCGGGACTCCCTATGCGTGCTGCAGTGTGTGCGGTGGCCAGTGGCGCCGCCTACCGCGCCTCACGTTCTGACACGGCCTGCGCGTCGGTGGCGCCGCCTACCGCGCCAGCTCACCTGACGGCCTATCGCGCCAGCTCACCTGACACGGCCTGCGCGTCCAGGCAGACGATGGTGTGCTCGGAGCTGGGCAGCTTCTCCAGGAACGTCTGGATGGCCTCGGCGCCCGACACGCTGTTGCCGTTCCACACCAGCGTACCAGCGTCCAAGTACAGCTTGGACAGGGTCTGGTGGCACACTCGGAGGTATTAACAACAGGATGGGTTGGTGCGTCCATTTGGTCGGATGCTGACTAGTCCTGGTGATGCTAGACCGCCAGTTGTCATTTACGCCAATGTGGATTTAATGACAATAATGACAATAAAGTCTGGATTGGGTTATCATTGATCATCATATACAGATAATTAATAATGTCAGGAAGGTAGCGCCATTCGATGAAAAGTAATGTGAAACTCAAAAACCAAAAGATATAAAATGCACATCCACAATAAACACAAGCTGTAGTCATCTCATAGCGTAGCAAAATGAAGCAGCACTATAATTCATGACGATTGTATTATTGGTAGATGATTTTGAGATAGCAGCTTACAGCAATAGCAGCTATGAGAAGCAACTGTGATTAATTATCCTAAGATAATTATGCTGTAACAGTTGTACCAGCAACAGCACCCTAACCCAAACAAAGACATAAATACAAACTAGCTTGAAACCACACATTTCCTGATGCATCAGCTCATTCCATAGATCATACCACAAGAAACTTACATGTCTCCGTTTGTCGAGCACCTCATAAAACTTCTTGACGAATTCTTGAGCTGTGATGGCAGCTTCAGTATTCAAGGATTTTTCATCCTGAGAAAAATAGTGTGGACTAAACAATGCACGAACCAACTTACGAACAATGACACCATGACTACTGACCAGTCTTTTTGCACTCAAAATTCCTGGTGTGATCAAAATTGAGGTTGAATTACAGAATATTTCAAGAATGAAATTCCTAAATAAAATATTTAATTTTAATTTCTTTCCAATAAGCTGAGCAGACAAGCTGCTTGTGAGTGTGATTGTCAGCTGATAATTTTGTATTGTTAGGTAAACATACAGGACCAACTTATATAATAGTTCAATATCATTCCAATTAGGTACAGAAAGCTCACATTGAGTCATAGACTTACGACAGTATAGTTTGTCAAAAAAAAATGAAGTGACCTCAGGTCAAGGCTAATGTCAAGCGATCCAAGGAGGTCATATTGCATGTCATTCAACGTGCTATGAATAGGAGAATTAGGCAGCGTTTACTATGGACCAACCCATCTAGCTTGATTCATTCAAAAATTATTGGTGAATAACTCATTTTTCAGAAAGCAGATGACAAAATGACAAAAGATTACATATTTATAGATAAAATGGCAAACAGTTTTTCTTTATTGTTAGTATGATCACTTATCACTTATGAAGCAAAAAACTGCAATTTTTAGGCAAGTTAAAGAATACCCAAAAAAAAATAAAAAATCTGAAAACAATGTATTATGACTATTATGTTGAGCAATCCAATGCAATTCAAACGATGTATGACACAAAAAGTCGTCATAATTTATTGACGATGATCACGGGCTAAGATTGGCTTGCACCATAACCATGGAAAATGCCCGAGGCAATTTCTCCGAAACTATTACTTGGATCGCCGTAACACTTCACCCGCGACCCGCTGGGGTGGGAGGGGGGGGGTGCTGAAAGTAGCACCACCCTCTATTTTTTCTTAATAACTCAAAAATGCGTTCGTATTTCGACACCAAATTTTCAGTACCTTTGCTCCAATCAATGTTACACTCCTATGCAAAAGCAAAACACGATTTTCCAAAACAAAAATGTTTTAGTGACGTCATGTCATGCCGTTTTCGATGGAAGAACAACAAATGCTTGAAAATTTGTGGAAAATCGATATTTACAGAGATTCGTTATCCGTAAACACCAATAGACATCACTTATCATTATCTTTAATATAACCATCTCAGATTTTCAAACTAAAGTAATGTTGACCCCCAAAAAATAAAACAAATAACAAATTTGAATTTGTTTTCAAAAACCAAAAACAAATAACGATATTAAAAAATGCGGAATATATGTCAGAGAAATACGATGTAACAATACTAATCCCAAGTGTCAAAACAATATATTTATTTTTGGCTGAGTTATGACTCCCCAAGTGAATGAAGCTTATGACGTCATTTTTTCAGATTATTGTTTTAGAGCTTTTATGACCTGAAATAGTTAAATACATATCACCATTGTTTTTCTGAGTCAAACCTGATCCAGAAACATGCCTTATTCATTAAGAAAAATAAATTTCCAAATTTGACCTTTTTTGACCTGACCTTGACCCCACATGAGGTCAGATTGTAAAAACGGTATATTATATCGAATTCTACGCGCACAATAAACCTTAAAACATGTGTTGCATGACATTCGTAGATCTTTTACAATCAGTAACCTTGTGTGTCCTGACATTGACCTTGACCTCTTGCTTAAATTTTTACTTTTCATCAAGGGATATGTATTATGCCTTTAGAACAAGTTGTGTGACCATAGTGGCAATATAAAGAATTGCAGTGAACATATGGTAACAAAACAAAACATACATCAAATTTTACATTCGACGTGACCTCGACCTGACCTGTGACCTTAAAACAATTTTAAGACGTAATCAGACTAAGCTCAATGAGACATTTCGATAGCCGCATTGCACGTCTCACTGCGGTCTTTGGTTTGTAAGATAGCAGGGGGAGGCCACTTTTAGCATCCCCCCCCCCCCCCCCCCCCAGTGGCAAAATACCCCAGTCGGCGCCGGGTTAAACAACTTGTTTCGGCTCTGCATATTACCTATCCTGTAACTCAATTTCAGTCAAACTTGGTGACATGACGATAGACGGTGTCATTTTGTTTTTGTCGTGGAATCGCGAACGTGTAAAGACGGTAAGTATAATGCCACAACTTTTGCCCCAGGATTTCAAAACCTAGTCAAAACTTTAAAATGCTGCCCCAATTTCGATATGTTGGACCCTTGCTGCTATCCCTACACCAAAAAGAGCATGACAAAATCTGCCACATTTTGTAGATTGGCTTACCTTCAACTCCAAGACAGACATGACTCCCTCTAACACAAGTATTTTGGTTTCTTCCCAATCAGGTCTGTGGAAAAGAAAATGATAAGGGAAAATCAGAACTGTACATAATACATAGTGATAAGGTTAACCTTTCCCAATCATATTCTGGTGTACCTTTTCGGACTTTAAATTGGATTGAGGTAGGAACAAAGTTATTATTTAACTTAGCACTGTCTACCAGCCAATGTTTTGCCTACCACTGTTTAAGCCCCACCCACTCCCACCGCTGTGATGTTGTTTGAAGTCATGCAATACATAAATTTGAATTTTTAAAATAAATTTGAAGTCGTGCATAAAATTAGCATCGATTCGGATTCGTATTCAGCGACGAGCAGCGATTCCCTCCAAAACTTTATTAGGACAATTAGATAGATAGATAGATATAATTATTCTTAACATATCCAGAAAACTGGCTTTTCTATGTAAGTTACACATAACAGCATAAACACAACATTACAGTATTCGGATGACGCGGGGACTCTCATGCGCCGCGGAGTCCTTTATCAAATTAGGGTACGCTGATCACAAATATCACAATCATTTTCAATTTCAAGGTCATCCTCAAGGTCAAACAAAAGGTCAAAAGAAGGAGTAATTAGAACGACTAATTAACAATCGTAGCAGGTCAGCTAGGCCATGTTGATCACGAAAACCACATTAACTTTGAAATTGGAAGTCATCTCAAGGTCATCGTCAAGTTCGAAGGAAGGGGGCGGAACAAGACGACCCGAAGTTGTCATTCAATTGCAAAAATAATGATATTATTGGATTCGCCAGGTCCATATCAACCCTAACCTTACTCGTGGCAAATGACCTTGGCCCTAAATTTCAAGGTCAAGGGACGAGTCGGCTCAAA
Organism: Balanus glandula; assembly: GCA_030265075.1. NCBI lineage: Eukaryota > Metazoa > Arthropoda > Thecostraca > Balanomorpha > Balanidae > Balanus > Balanus glandula. Next base: position 7,220 of record JARBER010157085.1, read on the forward strand.
ACTACCTGAACTTATTGTCTGATTGCTAAAATAATGGTCTCATTGGATTCCGTTCTGAATCCTTTGACCTTGAACACTAAGGTCAATGCTATTTTCCATGATTGAAGTTGGAGTTGATGACGCTATATATGGACCTATGGAATCCAATGGGACCATTATTTTTTTAATGGGACGATGACTTTGAGTCGTTTTGAGCCTTTTATCTTGAAAATTGAAAATTGAAAAAATGAAATGGTTCCTTTGACCTTGCAAATTACCTTTATTTCCAAAGTAAATACGATTTTCATGATCAGCGTGGCATAGTTGACCTAATAAGCGAGTTATTTTGTCGTTCTAAGCACTATTTCTTTTAACCTTGAACTTGACTTTTAAAATGACCTTAAGCCATTTGCCACGAGTTTGATTAGGGTCGCTGAGGTTATATATTGACCTTGGGAATCAAATGAGAACATTATTTTTGCAATCGGACGATAAATTTGAGTCGTTTTCAGCCGCCCTGTCCTTTGGCCTTGAACTTTAGGGTCAAGGTCATTTTCCATGAGTAAAGTTAGAGCCACTGACGTCTGATATGGACCTGGGGAAACCGGTGATCCTATTATTTTTTTTCAATCGGACGATAACTTCAGGTCGTTTTGAGTCCTTTTACTTTGAAATTTAGGGTCAATGTCATTTGCTATGAGTGAGGTTAGGGTTGCTGACGTTAAATATGGAACTGGGAAATACAATGCAACCATTATTTATTTAATTGGACGATGACTTCTAGTCGTTTTGAGCCCCCCCGTTCCATGACCTTGAACTTTAGGGCCAATGTCATTTACCATGCGTGAGGTTAGAGTTGCTGACGCTAGTAGGGACATGGGGAGTCCAATGAGAACACTATGTTTGCAATCGGACAACAACTTCAGGTCATTTTTAGCCGTCCAGTCTTTTGACCTTGAACTTGAGGGCCAAGGTTATAAGCCGTGAGTAAGATTAGGGTCGCTAATGCTAGATATGGACCTGGGTAATGCAAAGAGACCATTATTTTTCAAATCATACAATAATTTAATTTCAAGTCGTTCTGGGCCGCTCCGCAAATTTTCGTCCACAAATCGTCGTCTACACGGTTTTTCTTCCATTTTTGAAAATACCACCGATACATGTTTTGGCAAGTAAACGTTATTTCGCGAATTCCAGCGCCAAATGTTTCGTTCCATGCTCAGTGATCACTGAACGTTTGCGTCTAATGCACGTCAGGCCCGTGGCCTCGCCTGGCAACTAGGCGGAGAGGGTATCTTGGCCAAACCTGATAAGGCCAATAGTCAAGATCCAGAATGTCAACTCGCCTAACCGCGTCGTGGCGCTGCGGGCGGCAAAGACGGATAGGAGTATAATTGATCATGGGAACGAGAAAAAAGGAACCACATAAAGGGACGATTTTATGCGATTTCCTACACACATTTTTCTCTTGTAGATTGGGTACCATGTTCTACTTCCATGTTCCGTGCCCGTGTCACGTATCCTGCCCGTTCCCCTGTCCCATTATTGTGTCCGTTTATGTACCCCGTCCTTGTGTCCCGTTCCCGCGTCCCGTTCTCGAGTCCCTTTCCGTGTCCCGTTCCCCATTCTTAGTCCCAGATATATTTCGAGATACGAGACCGGCATGTGGAACCGGGATCCAGGATGCGGTATCGGCACGCGGGATGGGGGATCTGGGACTATGAGACGTCCCTTTCCCGAGTCCCGTGCCCTGTCCTGATCGTGTCCTATTCCCATGTCCTGTTCCCGTGTACTAGTCCCAGATATACGTCGGGATATGACACCGGCATATGGGATCGTGATCCAGGATTTGGTACAGGCATACAGGATGGGGATCTGAAAATGAGAGACGAGGTACAGGATTGGGACATGAAAATGGGAGACAGGAACGGGACACGAAAACATGACACGGGATATGGAAACTGGACACGGAAACGGGACACGAGAACGGGGCACAGGAACGGACACAGAAAACATGAGAATGGGTCACGAAACCATTGTGTGCTTGCGCATCGCGCAATATGTTACCTTTGTGCTGTCACTTTTGTCTGTTCCCCATTATCAATCCTACTCATATACCCGTCTTTCCCGCCTGAAGCGCCATTATGCCATTAGGCATGTTCCCATTCTGAACTATTGGCCTTGGCAGGCTTGGTCATTGGCCAAGATACCCTCTCCGCCTAGTTGACAGGTGAGGTCATCGGCCTGCTCTACCTTGTCACCACTGCAAGCGCTACCGGGTTGTTTCTGATGTGTTTCTACGCGCTGATCACGAATCTGACATCACAACATCAATTTTCGAAAAAATTAGAGGCCCCCTGTTGATTCGAAAGTTTTCAGTTTCTATGAAAAATGGACATTTTCCTCTCTGTCACCAAAATGGTTTTAGGTTTAGGTTAAAGTGGCTTCTATATTGATTGATAGACAATCACAAATAATTTAGAACCCCTTGAGTCCACAAATCTTCACTTCTGAGTTTCCAATCACTTGTGAAAGGAAGCCATGTATAAGCTTAAAAATCACTCAATAGATGGTGCTAGTGATGCACAGCATATTGATGCTTGTTCATGGAGTTGAATATCTCTAAAACTGAAATGGGTAGGAACATGCAGTCTTTTGAATGTAATAGCTTATTGAAAACTGCATCTAATGAGTAGCTTTCCTTTCATGAAAAGTTTTTTGGTATGGTAGAGAAGTTTCATTTTGTTGCTTTTTTGCTAGTTCCATGGCATGTTTTCATGCATGTTAGGTTATTTTAAAGTATGAATGTTGTGTATGGGTGGATTACTTAGGCCAGAGCATGAGCTAAACAGAACTTGTTGCATAGGTCCTGGCCTCACCACCTGATCGAGTAAATTCCTGTTGGTCGGCAGAATTTAGAGATGAACATTTTAAGTATCTCGCTTGGATAGAGGCATTTCTGACTTCAAGGCGTCAACAGGTAGTCCTGAATGGATGTTCCTCTGACTGGACGGACGTGACTAGCGGCGTACCACAGGGCTCGGTTCTCGGTCCACTGCTGTTTCTCGTTTATATCAACGACCTGCCTGATGTTGTCCATTGTCCATTGAAAATGTTTGCTGACGACACCAAGTTATTCTCCCGCGTCGACTCAGCCCAAGACGCGTCCAAACTGCAAACTGACTTGGAGGCTCTGGTTACATGGTCCGACACTTGGTTGATGCCTTTTAACGAGGCCAAGTGCAAGGTGCTGCACATTGGACCCACCAACCTCAACTGCCAGTACTCTATGAGAGGAGAGCAGCTGAGCAGTACTCAAGCGGAGAAGGACTTGGGAGTCCATATCGACCCAGAGCTGAAGTTCCGGGAACAAGCAGCGTCAGTAGTGGCCAAAGCAACCCAGATCTTGGCAGTGATACGGCGC